>VWZX01003366.1:677545-702830 GCA_013399015.1 Galbula dea | reverse complement strand
TCTGGGGTGCCCAGGACCGAAATCGGAACCGGGACCAGGGGCAGTCCAGAGCACAGGCATCAGGACCGGGAGCAGTCTGCGCTGGGGGCGGATGCAGATGTCGGTGCGGAGAGCGGGGAAGTTGCGGGCGCTGGGCGGGGATGCGCTGCCGTCGCCGTGCGGGTGCGGGGCGGTGCCGGGGCGGGGGCGCCGCGGCCCCTCCTCCGCCGGGGCCGGGCCTGTGCCGCTTCCTGCGGAGCCGCCGGGCGCTGGGAGCAGCCGGGAGCCCCCGGCGCGTCGCGGCCCCGGCCCCCTCCCCCTTTCTTCCCCTTCTCCTCCTTCTCTTCCTTCTCTTCCGCCACTTCCCTCGGCCCCGTCGGTCCCCTCCCGTCCTGCTCCCCCGGCGGGCCCGGGGGGTGCCGCCGCCCCACNCCAATGAGCCTGAGTACATGGTGAGGTACGGGCGAAGGCAAGGGCTGTGCAGGGGCCATGCAGGGTACCCCAAGCCCCTCTAGGACTCCTTACCTAACGCTGGGCAGCGGCAGCCGTGGGCCTCTCCAGCCCCATTTCCTTTTCCGCCTGCATTTCTCCAGAGCGGGCGTCGCGTTTTCCGGCTGCCGCCCAAGAACAATGCGAGGTTAGGCCTCCACCGGCCTCGGCCTCCAGCCAGCACCATGATCCCAGCCCCCGCTCCACTGCCCCCCACCCTGCCAGGGGGGAACCCCATGCTGGGGATACACCGCTCAGCCATGGCAAAGGTGGCAGTGGTCGCATCCCCCCCCACACCTCGCAGCATCCTCTATCTCTCCGCCAGCCCTGCGCCCCATGACATCATGAGCCATCTCTGCAGCAAACAGTGATGAGATCATTCATGGTGAAGGCCCTACAGCCTGGCCCTTAGTGCTAGGGGGCAGGATCCAGCCCCAGTCTTGTGGCCCATTCCTGCGATAGCCATACTACAGGGGCCTGACACCCCTCCCCTGCTGTGCCTGTGCAGCTCCCCTGTGTGGTGATCCTGGGGTGTCCCCCCAGCTACAAGTGCTTATAGGATCCACAGAGGAAGCAGACCCCAAATGGTTCCCAGTCCTCCCACCACCCCAAAATCTGCTGAACACCCTGGGGATGCTGTGGCCCATCCTGTACATCCCCAGTGCAGTGTCCTGCTGGGGCAGGCATAGGACCCCCAGTGCCACAGGACCCCCAACCTGGCCCTGGATGTCCCCACTGCACCCTGTGGGGCACCTGGGATGGGGCCAGGGTGGTGGGTGGGGACACACAGAGAGGAGTGGGGTGCACAGTGCCAGAAATGACACAGGGAAATGGACTGGGGGTGCCCAGGGCTGCAGCTGGATCTAGGAATAGTGGCCAGAGCTATTGCTGGCTTACCCAGAGCAGGACTGGGACAACTGGGAGGTGCACAGGGTTGGGACCAGAACCAGAACCACAAGGGTGTCCAGGACCCGGAGGGAGGAATGAACAGGTCCAGGGCCGGGAGCAAGACCAAGACAGGTGCTCTGGACTGAGAATGGGACCAGGAAGGTACCGAGGGTTAGGACTGGGATTAGGGCCGGGAGATACCCAGGAGCAGGACCAAGGGATGCCCAGGAGCAGGTTGGGTTGCACAGGACCAAGTGAGGGGTGCTCAGAGCTGGAAACAGAACCAGGGGCGGGGTTCTGGGGTGCCCAGGACCGAAATCGGAACCGGGACCAGGGGCAGTCCAGAGCACAGGCATCAGGACCGGGAGCAGTCTGCGCTGGGGGCGGATGCAGATGTCGGTGCGGAGAGCGGGGAAGTTGCGGGCGCTGGGCGGGGATGCGCTGCCGTCGCCGTGCGGGTGCGGGGCGGTGCCGGGGCGGGGGCGCCGCGGCCCCTCCTCCGCCGGGGCCGGGCCTGTGCCGCTTCCTGCGGAGCCGCCGGGCGCTGGGAGCAGCCGGGAGCCCCCGGCGCGTCGCGGCCCCGGCCCCCTCCCCCTTTCTTCCCCTTCTCCTCCTTCTCNCGGGACGCCCCAGCCCCCTGCAAGCCTCCCGCTCCCTCCCTTCCCCGGCGAGGCCCATTGCACCTCGTGTTGCCCCTCTCGGAACCTCCCCCTCCCCGAGCCTGGCCAAGGAGCCTGCTTTGCGCTCCGCGATACGGCTCCAGGAGCACCCTCTGTGTGCCCCTGGGTGCGTCCCCACTGCTCCTGTAAGCCCCCTCTACACCCCATCGTGCATTCGGTACTTCCCCAGCTCGCCCATGATCCCCCTCGATGCCCGATGGTGTCCCCCAGTATATCCTCAACACCCCCGTGCGCCCCCTTAGCATCCCAAGGTGCACTGTCACCTCCCCGGTATGCTCCCAGGGAGCCCTTTTGCATCTCCTTCTACACCCCACAGTGAGCCCTTTTGCACCCCCTGGGTGCCCTCAGGAGCCCCCATGGTGAATCCCCTCAGCACCCTGTGGTGTATACCCTAGGGTCCCCCACTGAGTCCCTTCCGCGGCTCTCCATGAACCCTCTCCTGCACCCCCAGTGCAATGCCCTGTGAGGCCCCTGGGCCACTTTGCCCCCAGGTATCTCCCAGTACATCCCAAACGTGACCCCAGTAACCCTCCCCCGTGCCTTCCTCAGAGCTGCACTGGTGCACTCGCTGTGCACCCAGCACCCCTATGCACCACCCATAGCATGGGAGTGGGGAAATGCCGGTTGGTGCCAGCAGCACCAAGAACCCTGCAGATGGTGGGATGGGGGCGGGAGAGACACCCTTCTGCACAACCCATCACCCCATAGCTAGCACCCATGCTGGCTGAATGTAGAGCTGGGGGTGCCAGTGGGCTGAGCCAGACTGTCAGCGACTGCACTGCAAGCAGAGCCTGAGCCTGGGCAAGACCATTCTCATCTCCGGTAGTGCTGGTGCCTACAGCTCTTGCACTGGGAACAAGCCTGTGGATGTCATGATGGGCCTGGACCCCCAAACCCTGCCCACGGCCAGTGTGTGTGTCACCATGGCGATGAATGAATGGGGCTGAGAGTGGAGGCTTGCTCCAAGCCAGCCCCGGAAAACTGCCCGTGGGCCAAGGCTGTGCCGAAATTATTCCGGCCACGTGCCAACGGCCAGATCCTGCCAGGAGAGCCAGTGGCATGTGTGGGCACAGGGCTGCCCTGCCTCTGGGTGCGTCCCCCATGCTGCTGAGTGAGTGAAGGGTGCAGGAGTACCAGGGGCAGTGCTGAGGCTCCCTGCTGGGGTGGGGGGAAATGGAAAACAGTTTCTTCCAATCTCTTATCACCCGGCAGCCATGTGAGGAAATGAGTTATAAAGTCCAGAGGCCACTTCCTGCTGTGCTGAGAGCACCCGCTGCCAGGGATGCACTGCCCAGCCCTGGATGGTGGGATGCCCATGGCACGCCCTGGTCCCCCTGCCTGTGTTCCTTGGGCCTAATCCTGCTCCAGCAGTCCTGTGTGGGTTGCAAGGCTGACCCCTCATCAGTGTGGGGCTGAGTACTGGGAGGGTTCTGGCATTAGCCCCACATCCTGGCGTAGTGCCAGGTGGGCTGCAGGGTTTGAGGTGTCCTCATGCCAGCTGCCCCCAAGCTGCTGCAATGCCCACCCACATCCCACAGCATCCCAGTTGTGGGAGGAGGTGCCACCCCGGATCTACCTGGTTGCAGGACCATGGGCAGCCTCACTGGCCAGCTCCCCTAACACAGAGTGTCCTGTTCCCGGCAGCACCCTGTGGACAGCAGGCACAAACACACAGAAGCCACCGCACTGGCTGCCAAAGTGCTGCCATCTGTGTGCATGGTGCTGCCAGGCTGGGGGGGACCACCACTTCCTCCCGCACCCCAGCCACCCCCCCGCCAGGCTCCAGGGCATTGCAGCACTGTAGGGCTGGGTGCTCCCCAAAACGGTAGCCCTAGGGCTCTGGAAAGGGGGGGCTTAGGTAGAAGTCCAGGACCCTGTGGGGAGGAAGGGAGAGACCAGGACACCTGCCTGCCCCTATCTGGGGGGTCACTGGGCCACCATCACCCTTTGGGGCCGTCATGGCTGGCCAGTGCTGCCACCTCATTAGACCCTGTACCCCGCGTGCTTGGGGCTCCCTGCTTCTGCAGGGAAGTGTTTTGTTTGTGTAGGGCCTACAGAAACAAGGGGTGGTTGGGCTGGATAGAGACTGGCAGTGCTCCCAGCAGCACCCGGCACAGGGGCCACCCGAGTTCAGCATTGTCTCTCAGTGCATGGCTGTGTATCATGGGGAGGCTGTGACCCAGCGCAAGAGGGGTCCCCAAATCCTGTCATAGGTGGTGCTGAGGGGAGTTGTAGCTCCACAGCCACCTGGTGGGGCCAGACTCCAATTCAGGCCAGCCCTAGGACACATTTTTAGGGTGCGTATGTGGGGAGCTGCTGTTTGGCTGGGAGTGGGGCCTCCACGGGTACCGGGGCTGGTGCCAGCATGGCCACTCAAACGATTCTTTGTTCCCAGCAGGGACACAAAGGGCTCCAGTCTGGAGAGCTGGGGCTGATGGGGAGTATGGCAACACGGGGGGAGCTAGGGCACCTGCCCCAAGAGCTGGAGTGCGCTGCTGGGCTGGCTAAGGGTGGGGTGCTAAGGCTTCAGAGCTGGTGACCACCACACATGGGAGCCCACAGGCTAGGGTTGCCCACCCATTGGGGGACACACCGCGCCCATCCAGCACCCTCCCCAAAGCCCAGTTAGGGGCTCAGGGGGTGTGTTTCTTCACTGGGTGCTGCAGTGAGTCAGGGTGCCCCTGCTTGGAGTATGCTGGCATGGGGCTGGCATCATCCTTGTCACCAGCTGGTGTCCTGATGGGGGAGGCCAATCCTGCTCCCCCTCCCTCTTTTGACTGGTGCCTGGTTGCTACGGGAAACCTGTGGGTTTCCCCTGGTGATGGACTGAGCCCCTCGCTGCCGCCTGGGAAATTGTCGCTGTGGTAACATAATCCCCCCTGGCAGCAGCAAGGTGGATGGGGAGGGGACCACGCTGGGAGGAGACTTGTGTGATAGGGACACCCGGTGACATGCCTGTGCCACTCCATAGACCCTGGCTGGGCCTCCATCAACCGCGGGGTGCTCATCTGCGACGAGTGCTGCAGCGTGCATCGCAGCTTGGGCCGCCACATCTCCATCGTCAAGCACCTGCGCCACAGTCCCTGGCCTGCCACCCTGCTCCAGGTGGGTGCTGGCCCCACGAGGACATAGGGACACACAGAGGGAGCCCCTGAAAACCCACTCTGCCCCGCCTCTCCCCTACAGATGGTGCACACCTTGGCGAGCAACGGGGCCAACTCCATCTGGGAGCACTCACTGCTCGATCCAGCCCAGGTGCAAAGCGGGCGCCGGAAGGCAAACCCCCAGGACAAAGTGCAGTAAGTGCCCCCCATTCTATGGGGAGGGGGTCTGCGCCAGCCAGGTGACACCCCCCCACACCCTGCAATGTACCACCACCTCCCCAGCCCCACCAAGTCAGAGTTCATCCGTGCCAAGTACCAGATGCTGGCCTTCGTCCACAAGCTGCCCTGCAGGGATGACGACGGTGTCACTGCCAAGGACCTCAGCAAGGTAGGGGTGCAGGGACACCCCCGTCATTGGTGGTGGGGGCACATTCCCTGCCTTTACTGCTTCTCTCTTCCACAGCAACTGCACTCAAGCGTGCGGACAGGCAACCTGGAGACCTGCCTGCGTCTGCTCTCGCTGGGTGCCCAGGCCAACTTTTTCCACCCGGTGAGTGCTGGCAGGGCTTGGGATCCCTGGGGAGGGTGCTGCACTTGGTGAGGGGGGAGAGGCCCTGGAGCCCTGTCCTTCAAGCAGGCTCTGGGGCTGAGGCTGCTGATGCCCACAGGAGAAGGGCACCACGCCTCTGCATGTGGCTGCCAAGGCTGGGCAGATCCTGCAGGCAGAGCTGCTGGTGGTCTATGGTGCTGACCCTGGTGCACCCGACGTGAATGGCCGGACCCCCATCGACTATGCCAGGTGAGGGTGGGAAGAGTGGGGAGGGAAGGTCACTGCTGCTTGCACCCCTCCCTTAGGGTGGGCATCACCCCTGCCCATCCTCTCACAGGCAGGCAGCCCAGCATGAGCTGGCAGAGCGTCTGGTGGAGTGCCAGTATGAGCTGACTGACCGTCTGGCGTTTTACCTCTGCGGCAGGAAGCCAGGTGAGCAGGGGGGTCCCAGGAGGGCAAGGGCTCAGCTCTGGGGTTGGCATGGGGTCCTGCTCACTACCTGTCTTTTTGTGCAGACCACAAGAATGGGCACTACATTATCCCACAGATGGCTGACAGGTGAGTGCCTGGTGCCCATGGCCTCACCATGCTGTTCCATGTTTTCCCTGGTGTTCCCTCTGGGTCAAGGTGGGGACACTGGTCACTAACCTGTGACCAGCGCTGGAGCATCCCCAGGGAGGCTGGGAAGGGGGTCTGTGTGCCCGCGCGTTTAACGTCCACCTTTATCCTGTTCTTCCCTCCGCTGCCTTCTCCGGAGCGCAGGGTGCGCCCAAAGTGCATGGCACAGAGGTATTGTCCGCTCGGCTCTCGGCTCTGGGGGTCCCCACGTGCTTCTGGCGTGGGCCCCCCTCTGCAGCCCTGGCCACTTGGCCCAGCCTGGCACGCAGTGGGCATCTGGGGAGGGGGGTCCTGCCTCCTCCTGCTACCTGGTCTCCCTGTGCCTGCTTGCCAGCCCCACTCAGCAAAGCCTTCAGAGCCTGTGTGTGTGGGGGGGTTCCCTGTCCTGGTTGGGTGCTGCTGGGGACAATTTTGATGGGGATGGGCCAGAATAACTACCACTTTGTGTCTTCCCCCCCTGCGCCCCCCAGCCTGGACCTCTCCGAGCTGGCCAAGGCAGCCAAGAAGAAGCTTCAAGCTGTGAGTGGGGGCTGGGGCAGGGTTTGGGGGAGTCCTATATGCTCCCCCTATCCTGCCTGACGCCATCTGTCCTGCTGCAGCTCAGCAACCGTCTCTTTGAGGAGCTGGCCATGGACGTCTATGATGAGGTAGACCGCCGGGAGAACGACGCAGGTGAGCAGGGGCCATGAGGTGCAGCACCCCAAGGACTGGGGCTGGAGCAAGCATTGTGGCGTGGGGAGGAGCAGGCAGTGGGGCCAGGGCTGAGCCTGGCACTCCCCCAGATCTGGATCTGTCCTCTGGGACTGCAGGCCCCTCCTTCCTCATTTCTCTGGCTGGGAAGGTTTTCTCATCGTGAGGGGCTGCCACTGGGTGCTGGGTCTTGGGGTGCTGCTGCAGGTGGGTGCTGGGACCCCCCAGGGATGGATGCTCAGCCTGGAGGGGTGCCCTGGAGCTGGGGGGTGGTGGTACACCCTGTTTCCATGGCAGGGTGGGCACCAACAGGCTCACCAAACTCTCTCCCTCCTGGCTGGGGTGGTGCAGAGCTGGTGCCCCACCAAAGGATGAGTACTGGGGGGTTCTTGCTCAGGGGAACAAGGGGGACCCTGGCCCTGTGGGGCAGCCAGAGAAGGCCATTCCTGTCGGCCCAGACAAGCTCTGCTCCCAGCCCCATCAGACTGGCCCTGTGCCCATGCCTGCATCCTTGCCGGATCCACTGCCAGCTCCAGGCCCTACAGCCCACTCGCTCTAGGGGGTCCATTCCCCAGAGCCACCCCCGGGGGGGTCTGACGTTGTGTGCCTGCCCACAGTCTGGCTGACGACACAGAACCACAGCACGCTGGTGACAGAGCGCAGCGCTGTCCCCTTCCTCCCTGTCAACCCTGAATACTCAGCCACTCGCAACCAGGTGAGCCCCACCCCAGGCCCTGCGACCCCCAGTTACTTGCACCCAGATCCCTGCTGATCCTCCTTTTCCGTCTCTCTCCCCCTCCCTCTCAGGGCCGGCAGAAATTGGCCAGGTTCAATGCCAGGGAGTTTGCCACCTTGCTCATTGACATCCTTGGGGAAGCAAAGCGCCGACAGCAAGGGAAGAGTCTGCTGAGCCCCACAGGTAAGGCATAGGGGGCAGCAAGGAGGGGCTGAGTATACTTCCCATCTTGTGCTCAGCACTTCCCTGGCTTTCCCCAGACACACTCGACTACTCTCTGCGGAGCCAGAGTGACCTGGACGACCAGCACGACTACGACAGCGTCGCCTCTGATGAGGACACAGACCAGGAATTGCTGCGCAATGCTTCCCGCAACAACCGCGCCAGAGTGAGCCCTAGGCCCCCGCCCTGGACCCACCTCCTTGGCTGCAGGATCCCAGTGCTGAGCCCCTCTTCCCACAGAGCATGGACTCCTCTGACCTCTCGGATGGCCCCATCACACTGCAGGAGTACCTGGAGGTGAAGAAGGCTCTGGCTGCCTCCGAGGCCAAGGTGCAGCAGCTGATGAAGGTGAACAACAGCCTGAGTGATGAGCTGCGCCGGCTGCAGCGCGAGGTGGGTGCAGGGGTGGGGGCACCCCCTTTTTGGCATATCTCCCTGCTCGCTGATGCCTCCCCCACCTCCCTGACTGCAGATCCACAAGCTGCAGGCAGAGAACACGCAGATCCGGCAGCAGACGGGTCCCACACACTCAGTGCCGGCGCCCAGCGAGCGGCCAGAGCATGGACACCCTACCAGCACGGCCCCCACCCACCGCCGGGACCGCCAAGCCTTCTCCATGTACGAGCCAGGCTCAGTGCTGAAACCCTTTGGGCAACCGGTGGACGAGCTGGTGACACGGCTGCAGCCCTTCGGTGCTGGGGTGAGTGTGCTGGGGTGGGTGGGCAGTTTTTGGGGTGCAGTGGTCCCCCCACATTCCCAGGGTGCTTGGTCCATTCCTGGGGGACTGTAACCTTTCGTGTGTCACCAGGAGGTGGAGGACGAGGCCCTGTACTCCATGCACATCCCAGCCAGCGTGTACTGGGTAAGGGGGCCACAGTGGGGGCGGCTCCTGCATGGGATGTGGTGGCTGTCACCCTCCTGGGACATGGCCTCCATGCTGTCCTGGGACGTCCTGTCCCACCACCACCCTGCACCCCCCAGGTCAGGCAAGGGACCTCCTGGGGGATGGTGGCCACAGGACGTTCCTGCATGCAGGGCGGCAGTGTCCCCTGTGCTTGTCCTCCCTTGCACGTCACTGGGATCAGCTCCAGACCCTTCTGCACCCCATTCAGCACCATCTTCCCTCTCTTCCCTCTCCAGATCCGGAAAGGTCCGTCTGCCTCCTCCATGCCCTTTCCCCCATCCTCTCCGCTGCTGTCTTGCCCACCTGACGGTGCTCGGCACATGGTGACGTACTGGGGAGGGGGATGGCAGCTCCTGGGGTAGAGGGACCCCAGTCCTGCACAGAGATGGGGCTGGACAGGGCACCTGATGCTGCTTCTCTCCTCTCCAGAGCAAGCTGGACCGGCATGGCAGTGGCACCGACAGTGACTACGACAACACACAGGCAGGGGAGGTCCTGATCAGGTGAATGCCAGGGCTGGGGACTGTGCTGGGGACATAGAGCTGGCACTGACCCAAAGGATGTTGATTGGTCCTCACAGCATGGAGGGAAAGCGGTTCGTGGAGTTGAGTAAGGATGAGGATTTCCCCCATGAGCTGGACCCGCTGGACGGGGAGCTAGACCCTGGGCTGCCCAGCACAGAGGATGTCATTCTCAAAACTGAGCAGGTCACCAAGAACATCCAGGAGCTGCTGCGGGCAGCACAGGAGTCCAAGCATGACAGGTAGGGCTGGGGCATGGGCATGGGATCCCTCCAGAATCCCCAGTCTCAAGGGGTGTTTTCACATGGGGCCATCCCTGCCATCCCCTGAGTTTGGGAGCTGTTTTACCCCCTCAGCCCTCACCCCCTTTGCTTGCCCTCAGCTTTGTACCGTGCTCAGAGAAGATCCACTTGGCTGTGACAGAGATGGCATCGCTCTTCCCCAAGGTAAGAGTAGTGAGGGGTCCCTGGGATATAGGGGCCCCCACTAGCCACCATCAACCCTCCCAAGTGTGGGTCCTGATGCTGCTCCTGTGCCCCGCTGCAGAAACCAGCGCTGGAGACAGTGCGGAGCTCGCTGCGGCTGCTCAATGCCAGTGCCTACCGGCTGCAGAGTGAGTGCCGCAAGACTGTGCCACCAGAGCCGGGCGCTGCTGTGGACTACCAGCTGCTGACCCAGCAGGTCATTCAGTGTGCCTATGACATTGCCAAGGCCGCCAAGCAGCTGGTCACCATCACTACCCGTGAGAAGAAGCAGTGAGCACTGACCTGCATCCACCTGCACCCTTTTGGTCCACACACACTCTCCATCTCTCCCTTTCCTCAAGCAGCAGCTGGCACCTGGGGCAAGCTTGGCTGCAAGTGGCCTTTAGCCCATGGGGAGCCAGCGTGTGGGGTGAGCCTCTCCAAACACCATGTGCTGCTGAGAACCTGGTGCTCAACCTGTGGGGTAGATGCCTGCATCCCATCCCCCTGTACAGAACCCTGCCCGCCCTGTGGCACGCGCCTAACTTATCCTGTACATAGCCTGTGTAGCTGTCTGTGGCGGCGGTGGCAATGTACCACCCACCCCCTGACAAAGCCCCTCACTGGGCAGCTGGTACGTCCAACGCTGCCTACAGCGTTACACTGGACTGGGGTGCCCGTCAGTCTGCTGTCCCTGGGCATCCTGCCCCCTCCCCTCCGGGGCCACCCTCCGTACTGTAATATGTGTCCTTGTACATTTGTATCAATAAAGGTGTGAGCATTGCATGGGCCCCCAGACCCCGACTCCTGCAGCAGTGGGGGTCCTGACCCCTTCAGGTAGAGCTGCTGAGGATTCACCCTCCCAGTGCCAGGGAGGGCTCTGCCACGTGTCCCTCCCATTTCACCCAGTCTCCTTGTTCCCGTCTAGTGCCGGTCATGCCATCATCCCTGCTTACCCAGTGCTGAGGCAGGGCTTTTATCAGCCTTGCCATCGCTCTGCAAACCCACTGAGCATGGGGGCCACTGGATGGGGCTCCTGCCACCCCCTATGATGTCCCTCGAAAGTTTGGTAGCTGTGGCTGCAGTGTTTGCTGGCCTGGGCCTCTTGGCCTGGTGCCTTTGGGCAAGGAGGCTGGAGGTGCCTGGATACTGAGGAGAGGAGGAAGAGGAGGGGATCCTCTTCATCACTGAGAATGGCTCAGAGTACTGCCAGCTGCTCTGCAAGCCCTTGGCACTGACCCAGCACCTGGTACAGAGCTTGGGGTGGTCCATGGTGCTGGGGGGGTGGGTCATTGGCTATGGCCTTGCTGGCCTCAGCTCCAGATGCTGTGGCAGCTCCTGCAGTTGCCTGAGCCAGAGCCAGCAGTGGCTCGGGAGCTCCTGCAGCTGCCCGATGCTGGCTTGGTGGCCCTGGACTGGCTGGTTGGGCCACAGGGGACTGGGAGTGGCAATGGCTTAGGGGGACCCAGCTCAGTGCTCCTGCTCATCCCCAATGCTGCCAGAAAAGTGACATGAGGGCTGCTGCAGCTGGGGCTGCGGGCACTGGAGCAGGGCTTCATCCCCATCATCTTCAACCACTGGGGTCACACTGGCTGCCCTCTCATCAGCCCTCGGCTTCAGCCCTTTGGGGACCTACAGGAGTTGGTGACCTACCTGTGCTGCCAGCACCCCACTGCTGGCTGTCAGTGAGGGCTCGGGCTTGCAGCTGCTGCTCACCTACCTGGGAGAGAGTTGTTCCTCCAGCCACCTGGCTGCTGCTGCCTGCATCTCCCCAGTCTTCCACAGCCGGGGACTGGTTTGAAGCCAGGATGCCCTTGCTCTACGAGTGGCCACTGCTCCTGCACCTTAAGCGGGGACTCAGCAGGTCAGTGGGGACCTTTGGGCCATGGGGGGCTTGGGAGGAGGTGCCTCAGGAACCCCTTGGCCAGCCTGGGGTTTGATGGGTGCATGCAATGGTTCCTGCTGCCAGCACCAGGAGCCCCAGTGTGGGCACAGAGGTGCTGCGAGCAGCAAAACATGCTGGTTAATGAACACCAGCCTGGAGGCAACAGCTGTGGGCACAGCTTGGCCACCACGTGCTCCACTGACCTAGCATGTCAGGGTTTCCCTGTCTGAGAACTGTCTCACCTCAGCATAGCAGCACTGGGTAGTTTGGCAAAGGTCCTGTGCTGTATTGGACCCTGGGGGTGTGATAAGCACCATTCCCTTCACCTCCCCCCTCCTGCTTGTCCCCAGCACCCTACCTCAGGAGTTTGGCCTGTGGGTCTGGGGGCCACGACCACCAGCCCACACCCAGGCAGGGAGGCTGTGGCAGCTGCCACCTTCACCCCACCCTCTGCCTTTCCATGGGCTCTGGGTATGCCTTTGCTCTAATAACAGACACATTGGGGAGGACCAAGTGTTGCTGTGCGTTGAGACAGGAGACAAACTGGTTCTATGCCAAGGCCTTGAACAAGCAATACCTCCCTGGGCAGTGCTGAGAGCTTGAGGAGTGGAGGGGGTGGTCAAAGGACTCCCACTGGTGGGCAGAAAAGGGCCAAAAAAGAATCCCCAACAACCAACACAAAACCAATCCCATAGAAAACCTCAACTCCCAGGACAAACAGGTGCCAGGTTGAGCCTCGGCAAAGCCCAGGGGGTGCAGCCAGGCACGGTGCTGGGGTGGGGGAGGGAGGAGAGGTGGGTTTCTGACTGTCAGGTGGTGGTAGGTGGACAGCAGAGTGTTTCCCCTCTATCCCCTTTCCCCCAGTTTCCCGACACCCATTGCAAACCTTGCTTTCACAACAATGGGATAGAGTGCTGGCTGCCTCCCGTTGCCATGGTACCTGGGCCAGCACAGGCTGCTCTACGGGGACACCCCCTTCACCCTCCCCCGGTATCCCCAGCAAGGGACTGCGACAGGACCACCCTGCCCCAAAACAGCTGCAGGAGACCGTGAGGCCACCTCCCAGCCACTGTGTGCAGGGCCATGGCCGTAGCACAGCCTCCAGCAGCTTTGGGTGGGCACGTAAGATGGTGGCAGCCCACAGCCCGTGGTGTCTTACCCTATCGCTGCAGGTACACAGGGTCCCTGGCTGAGATGGTGGATGGGATCAGACTGCTGGGCAGCCGCTCACTGCAGGAACTGGAAGAAACCCTTCTCTGCCAGACCAAGCACCACCCCACGAGTTGGGAGACCTACTGGGAACGCAACGAGCCCCTGCGCCCCGCTGACGAGGTGGGTGGGCCAGTGCTGTGCCTCTGCAGCGCCGACGACCCCGTCCGTGCTCCCTCGGCCCACAGCCTGCCCCTGGAGCTGTTCCGCTGCAGCTTCTATTTCTTCTTGCTGCTGACCCCATGCGGGGGACACTGTATCTTCCCCCAGCAGGGAGCAGGGCGCTGCTGGGGCCATGGGGCCGTGCTGGAGTTCTTTAGGGCCATGGCCGAGTTCTTGGGGCAGAGGAGAGGAGGAAGGGGCTAGCACAAGCCCTGCAGGTGAAGGGGTTCTGGTGTTGAGCCCGCTGTCTTCACCTGGCAGAGATCCTACACCCGGTAGTAGGAGGGGATGACAAAAGCAGGCAGACACTCCATGTACTAAAATTACTTTATCACCAGGGAGGAGATGACAAAAGCAGGCAGACACTATGTACTAAAATTACTTTATTACAGTTGATTTTTTTTTTTAACATTTCCTTTGCTATGATACAAAGGATACTTACAAACAAAATATTACATATGACCTTATTTTTTTTCCTCTTCAACTTGGTAACAGCTTTAAATGCACAATCTATACAATTAATACAGGTTATATATGAGCTATAATGTACGTTGAACCAGAAGAATACCAGAATACTGACAATATACTGTACATTAAGCCTTACCAGTTAGTGCTCGTGGCATTTTCTACAAGAAGGAAAACGCACACCTGTAGATTCACTCATACCAGCTGGTGCTACCAGACACGGAAGCAGGAAGGAGTTTTAATTCTCCATGTTAAATCCTTCATGACCCATCACCACGGTGCTGGGCCTGGAAACATCAGACCAGTGTTCATAGTAAGACAGCAGATATGTGTTTCTTCTAACTAACGCTCTGTGGCACAGAACTGGGGGTCTGGGCACCTCCAGTGGGCACCAGGGTTTTGACATACCCAGAGGATGCTGCAGAGCAGATGGCCGTGGCGCTGGGGCCAGGCGCTGGGTGAGCTCTTGTTGGGGAGCTGGACCTCCTTACAGAGAGGGAGAGGAGATGGAGGAGAGGAAAAGCAGCAACAGCTTTGCTGTTATCAGTAGGCAGCTCTTGGGTTTGTGCACATCAAGAGGCAGATGCCCAGGCGGGAAGAGCAAGCCCAAGTCATGTCATCACCCTGGCAAGGCTTGGCCAAACCATGGGGCTCAGTCACTGGCTGCATTCAGAGCTTGCGCCTAGCAAAACCTCAGCAGGACTAGGAGTTGCCTAGTGGTTACCTGCTTACCAGCAAAGGCTTGCTTTTGTTTCACAGCCAAAGCTAGAGTTGTGTAGCTACAGGTGTGCACTTCCCCTCCTCCCGCCATGGGCTACGTCAGACTGATAAGGTTACATTTATTTATTTATTTATTTATTAAAAAAGCAACCAGCAAGTGAAGCATTTTTAGTTGACTGGCAAAAAGACCTGGCATTTGCACAGAAGCTGCAAATGGAAGATAGCCATCCCCTCCTCCCACCCACTGTATCCCAGCCCAGAAAATCCCAAACTGTCCGCTCAAGAAAAAAACCCCAAGAAATACACAAGGGTGGAGGAGAGGAAGGGGAGAGGGGAACAGGTTGGAAAATACCAGGTTTGAGTTAACATTTCCTTGACTTCACACAATGCTTGTGCAAAAAAAGAACAAAACAAACCCCCTAAATGAACAAAAAAAAAACCCCAGAAACATGCTGGAAATAATGAGAACAAATGGAAAGTAATATATAAAATTAAAAATATAAATAGGACGTCTGGTTGACTGGTAGAAGAATAGGTCATTTAGGTTACAAAAAGGAATATACATTCAAGAGGCTCTGAACCCAGTGGGGTAACCGATGTTAAACTTGTGTTAACAGTTAGGCTAGAATTCTCAAGTTTGTCTTTAAATCTTCACAATACAAGCAAGCTATTTTTAAAAAATATACACTATACACACCTCACACAGCTTCTCCTATCTGTATTACACGTTACATTACCCCCCCATACACTATACCAGAGGGGGGGTTCTCCCTCCCTGACCCACCGTCCCTGCAGTATTGGTGGGGCAGCGATGGCTGCAGAGACCCTGGCAGGTCCCTCAGCCCTCCAACATCTCACCACAACCTTCTCAAGCATTTACAAGTCACCAAAGGGCTGTAGCCTTTTATGTTATACACACTTCACCTTGTAACGTTAACTATTTACATCAGGGTTGCCCCCCACCCCCATTTTTTAGCTGTTTCTAGGCAGGTAAAAAATGTTTTTGTTCCAAGCAAGCAGCAGGAAGAGCTGTGGGGGGTTTGGAGGGAAGAAAAGCTGAAGAAAGGAAGCGGGTGGTTAGCTTGCCAGAAGCCAAACCTGTACGTGGACATATGCCTGGCCTTCTCTGATCCTTAAATCTTTACACACTCATGTCCCCTGTGACCTCCAGGACAACAAACCCTGGAGAACATGGCCTCACCAGCGCTCCAACTCCTCTGCTCACAGCTTCCTGGGATGCTTAACAAAGCTATTCTTGACTTGTAGACTTCACTCACCTCTGCCACAGGACAAGGAGCACAAGTCCATCCTTCATTCCCACCCCTCACTTGGTGGCAAGTCTCACAGTGCAATCCAGCTGCAGCCAAGGCAGGGACACCAAGGCTGCCCCAAGCCACCGCATCACACCCATAAACTTGTCCTTCACAGCTGCTGCTGGCTGCAGTTGGGCTCTGTCAAAGCCATGCAAAAGCAGCAGTGACTTAACAACCCTGTGCTGATTCTAAACTCTGCTGAGCTCAGAGTTGCCATAGAAATGCGTGATCCTGGCACTAAAAGCAGGCAACAATCTTAAATTTATTTCTTTTTTTTTTCTCCAGTAGGTTTAGATGATTTCAGGTTAAAGACAAAAACAGTCAAAAGGGGAAAACATATCATTTCCAGAGGCTGAAAAACATAGTCATAAGCTGATATTAAACTGTAAGCAAAGAACTTAAACTCTGCTCCTGTCGAGTTCAGCTCAAAAGCTGGAAGTCACCACTTTGTCCCTTGCACTGCTCACTGAACGGCACACGATGCCGGTGGGAGGAACATTTCACACAGCCAACACGAAGACCCAGCTGAAGGCTGGCAGCCAAAAGCCCTGGGCCAGCAGCTGTGCCCCGCCCCCCCATCCCTCCTGCCCCTCCCCAGCTCGCTATATTTAAGCACAATTCCTTACAGCATCACTTTGACAAGTCTCGGGGATTAGGTGCATGCTGAACTACGACTGGCAATTACAGTAGCTTTTTGCTAGCTGGCGCATACTGTATCTATAAATTTGAGTACAAAAACTTAAAAAATACAGAAACTAGGTCAATTTGTTAACTACATATTTACAGATAATTACAATTCTTTTCACCGATAATCATTAAACTAATCGTCAGTGAAAATTCAAACTGTGCATGTTCTGAGGTACCCGTACTCAAGGGTGGGGAGTGGGGCAGGGGACCGGAGGGGTGAGGCAGGGCTTGAGATCCCCCTGGGTTTGTTCACATCTGTGGGGGCAACACTCGGCCCCTCCTGGTTCCTGGACTCAGTGTGTGCACTCAGAGAAAGCAAGGAGAGAGGGAACTGATGTTGTGGTTTGCTTTCCTAGGACATGGCTTTAGGATGATTTTAGGGTGCCAAACAGGTACAAAGCCAATGGTCACGTACCAAACTGCCTTCATTCCCTTCAAGAGGAACCTCCAGGTGAAGTGCAAGTATTGAGACGCACAGCTCAGTGGTTAAGGTGCTTGTTTGCTGGCAAATCCAATTTCCAAAGTCCCTCTCTAGCTGACAACGGCCTCTCCTTCCCCAGCAAAGCCTGGGCTGACAGGCAGGGCAGGGATGCAGCAGGCAGCGTCACAGCCTCAGCTGGCTGAACCTAATTGCCCAAGAGGAACCTGTGTTATCTGCTGCCATCGTTCCCCGATGGGGCCATGTCGACTGGAACCACTAGATCTATCAGGTGCTTTTTTTTTTTTTTGGCTGTAAACAGCTACCCACAACCCTCCAAAGCACCTCACACATATTTCTCAATAGCCTCTGGTTCAAGTGACTCATAAAAGTGCTAACTGAAACAAACACAGCAGAAGAACACCAACCCGCATCCCTGTCTGGGCATTCACCACTCCTCCACCTTTGGCATGTGGCTCTGGGCTTGCTGCTGGCCAGTGCCAGGGTGGGAAAGTCCCACAGGCAGAAGCACAGCTAAAGATGACACTAATCCCTGTGAAAGGGTAAGGATGTCCCAACCAAGCCCAAGCCTCTTCTAAAAATCTTGCAGGAGAATTTCCAAAAGGGTCAGAGGGAAAAATTGTCTCCAAATTCTCTGCTAGCACAAAGAAGACAGCCCATGGTTGGCATGCTGCTGCACTGGCTAGGTTTCCCTGGAGAGTAAGTATTGCAACTGGATGAACAGTTGTAACTTTGACACGTGCAAGAACCATTTATTCCACAAACTGCCTAATGTCTCACTCAGATGGGATCTGTAGAGAACAAAGGAGAAAGTCAGAAGGGTCTTCACAGCTTAAGGAGCTCACGGTGTCCAGCATGGCACTCACCCCTCTACTATGAGAAAGACCAGGGCAAGATTTACTAGAAATGCAGAGCAAGCACGCAGGAGAAGGACAGGGTTGTGCTTACTGGACTCAAGTAATACAACACACATGCCTAAACAGAATAAAGAACAGACCAGAACTGTCTGTGTGTGTACATATACACGTATATCTATGTTTTACACACACACACTTTAAATCTTCCAATTCAGCTCCTCTTTTGACCCTCCACATAAACTGCTCTAATTATCAGATGCACACAAGAGTAAACAAGTGTTCAGAGTCAGCGGCAGCTTGAACTCAGGAATGCCAAAAATTAGTGCCAGTGAAGCTCGCCAAGACCATGTTGGGCTAGTGATCTCTCATGGCGAGATGCAGCTGGGGACTCTGAGCTCAGCCTGCTGAGCACTTCACCAGCCCACTACCGCCTCTCCAGCAGATCAGTACATTACCTACAATGCTTTCCTGTCGCTATACCATCTTGTTTTCTTCTCTGCTGTCTTCTGACTTTCTGATACCCTCTGGGACCTCTATTCTTTCCTTTACAGCACACCCTTAACAGCTATCCTACCCTCCCACGCCCCAGAAAAAGCATGCTACAATTAGCAGGGCAGTACTTAAGCAAAGGCTTTTGACTGCATTCAGCCCTAGCACAGCTTGTGCAGATGTAGGTGTCCTCACCATCAAGAGCCCTGCTGCAGGGGTTGCTTTTGCTCATGAACAGGAGTGCTAAAGAACAGCAGAACTTAAGTGCCCTGACAGAAAAGCACATGAGGGGTGTGTGCACATACACCCACACACGCCTACATACAGAGTATATAAATACATACAAATGACACCATATATATATATATATATATCCAGAGATGTGCGTATTCAACAGAGTAATGGTAGACAGTGGTACAATAGAATTTATTGCCTCTCAAGAAATGGCACGTAAGCAGGTTCAGTGGCAGCCCCAGCTGCAAGGGGCCCTTTTCCCTGGGAGTGTGGTGTGATAAACAGCATGATCCCAGGATCGAGCAGGGTGCACCCTGTGCAGGTTATGATGCACATTCTTCTGCAGTGCGAGGGCTAGGTGGGACACTGAGTGATACCAGCCTGGCCCCGAGCCAGGCAAGGAATGGCTGCAGGGAATTTTCTGTGGAAAGCTTGGTATCGTACCACATTTAGTTCTTCAACTCCTTTGAAGCTCAGAGGCTTGAGTGAATGCACCTGAAACAGAGCTGTGGCCTCTGCTTCAGTGATGCATCCAAGGAAGAAAGCACACAACATTCAGCATGGGAGGGGGAGGTGGCTGCTGACTCCCTGGGACCACAGAGAACACGAAAAATGTGGTCCCTTTCACTGATTTTAATTAAATAAAATAAAAAGAAATTCAAATTACAGACAGGTGAAAATGCTGGCTTCTCTGTTTTTTTTCACCTCTAGGCTAAACTGCATCAGAACTTTAGGTCTTTGCAAAGGGGAGAGAAAAATAACCACAGAATAAGGTATTTCAGGTGTCAAGCTGGTGATTTGAAAATACTGCAATAAATTTTGCAAAGCAGTCCACACAGAAGAGTTTCCCCAGCATCAAATACGAATGTAATAGATGTAAAAGCATCATCTTTTCTGAGGTACTGGAGTGGTTTCCACAATTTACAGATTACAGTATTTTTAAAAGCAAGGCTAGGGCATGACTGTAACAGGTACAATACAGAGTGATTGGCCCGACTTCTAAAAATAAAGAGTTTGCAAACTGATTCAGAGAGTGTTTGCGTCTCTCTAGCTTACTGTTCATGTATCTCAGAAATACACCTGAGATACATTCAAATTCTCAACATCAAGAGCCTCCTCACAGACCTCCAAGGCAGAGCCTGATGCTGAGTCCCTCTGGCTACAGCTGTATCATGGGGTGCTTTCTCTTGAGATCAGGCTTGTTTGGGACAGCTTTTCTTCCCCCACGTACACACAGGTACACACACATTTAGACCAGTTGATCTGAATCAGTTTTTGCAAACTATTTTAATTAAAATATTAACTTGTTGGAATAGTCCAGGTCTGCACATGATATACATGTAAAAATGGTTACTACACAGTTCTTTTCGAATACAAAAAAAGCCAATATGGGACAGCCATCGTTTGGATTCAGCATTCAGTCATGCTTGACATTACACAAAGAGATGGGTTGAGAGAATTCTGTTGAAGTAGCTCAATTTAAGCCAGAGACTTTGACCAAATTCAAACCATTAAGAGAAGCTAAAGAATGAACAAACTGTACTTGCAGGTATAGCCTGTCCCCGCTGTTGCTGCTGCTGTTTGTGATAGAGGAGCTGAACTTCAAACTGCTGCATTAGCACCATGCTCTGGGCACACCCTCCACACTCACATGATAAATCCCAATACAATTTTGGGATTGTATTTCCAAACCCCAGGAAAAGGCAGGCACATCTCCTAAATCAGTTTTGCTGCATCTCAACAACACTGCAACGCAAAAGAACGATCCCAAAACATCCAATGCCATATAAAAACATAGCAGAGAAAAGGACAGGACAATTCACTGTCACCACTTGCCCCTGAGGACAACTAGTCACCTCCAAAACTGCTTGCTAAGGGACTGCTCAAACATAGTTTGGTAGTTTCCATCTTTGATTAGAGTGATATGCTATGTCAATATGCTACAAATCCCAGTTGGATTCACCAGACACTGGCACAGAGTTAAGGATTGGGATTGGATGTTAGTTTAGCTAACAAAAGAATGTCACCCTGCTGAGAGTACTGAACAGCAGTGAGACACTAGAGTATTCACTATATAAATATGTCACATGGACAAACACATTCGGAAAACCTTGGTTTTGAGCCCTATAAACATATTAAAGGCAAATCCTAGAGTTAGCAGCTAGTGTTTTCTTCAAGATGATTAGTGTGCAAGGAAAAACATTTACAAAGAACCCTGGCTGGTCAGTCCCCAAGACATGATCTTTGCCTCAAGCCAAACTTCATCTACCTGCTCTTTCCCTAGCCCCACAGTGCTGGCACTGGCTCTGGCACAAGAGCATGGAGGCACCTCCAGCTCCCAGTAGGAAGGGACAACACGATGCCACAAAGTCATTCGCTTAATGAGACTCCCTGACCCCTTTACCACCGTACGGATTTCACAACCTCCTTCACTTCCTTTCAGTAGTACAGCAGCTCCAACGAGCCTCTGGAAGTAGTGCCTTCTCGCATGGTGTGATATGCTGCCAAAATACCACAGCATCTCAAGGGACTGTAAAAAGTTGTGAACTATTGCAACAACTAAAAAGAATAAAAAGGAGCCTTACATGCAGCAAGATCTACAGTGGTGATGTGGGTTAGTCATCAGCTGGGAAAGTCATTGGCTCAGCTCCTCCTGGTACACTGTGGCAACTAAACATTTAAACAATTGGCTACACTCTACATGTAAACAGGAAACTGCAACAAGCCAAAAAGGTAATAAATTGGTGGATGTAGTGTAATAATGAAAAACCTGTTCAATGGCATTTTGTGACTATGGCATCCTTCAAATACCTCTGGCATTTGAGACTGATTGGCTTAAAGTCTAACATTTCTGAATGGAGCAAAAAGGACTACACTGGGCTCCAAGAATTATTCTGATGCTTAGCTAAAATGAGATGTCACAGTATTAGCTTCACAAGTGCATTACTCACGCTCCTGTGCCCAACCTTGTCTGACCTACCAGCAGCACAGTCAGGGAGCATCAAAGCAGGAATACAATTTCAAACATTCCTAACCTGCTCCCTCCAGACAGTTTTAGCTACACAGTTCTCGGGAAGCTGACCAGTGCCTTCTGAGCGAATGAGAGAATGTCACTTCTTACACGACATGGAGTGGGCACTTGGGTAGAAGGGCCCTGCTTGAGCCCTGGTGTCTCTTGGCCTCTATTCTCACCTTTCTTCCTCACCTACAAGTCTTTGAAAATGCCTCCTGGCAGAGGCAATACCCTAGAAATGCATCCATTTTAATGACAAATAAAAATGGAACAGAAGATCCAGCTGTTCCTCCCCTGGATGTTGGTTTAAAGGCAGCTTGCCTGGTTTTTGCAGGGTGGCAGTTCAAAATTTATGGACATGGGAGGAGGTCTCCATTCTCCCTCAGACTTTCCTATGGATGGCATGATGAGAGCAGTCTGAGGCCCTTCCGTCCTGTGTGACGACCACCAGCCAACTCTTCTGACTAATTGCATATATTTCTCAGACGCCCTCCCAAGACCCTTCCAGAAANCCCTTCCCCCCCAACCCTGCAGCCAAATACTATGACATCCCAGTTAGTAAACACAAAACGTAATGCTTTACAAAATGAATACAATATTCCATGTGCACCCAGCTTCCACACGTCAGCACCGCACTGAGGAGGCTGCTGGGCTGGTGTCTGTAGGCAGTTTCTGTTGGCAGACAGCTCCAGTGGAATTGCCACCCTCAGTTATTGTTTAAGTTATGTATAAGACATGTGTGAACCATTGGATATTTGTGAAGTAACACTTGTGCTCCTGCTCATGCCCTGTTCCGTCCGTCCCCCAGAAGCTGTCCGCCTCAGAGCCTGGGGGCTGTTGCGGACCCCTATAGCACTACTTCGAGGTACCCCCTGCATGGGCCCCGAGGGGTGACCCCATGGCTGGGGTCCACCTTGCATTGGATGGCCCCAAGCTTGTGGTGGGCCACCCATGGGATGACCCCAGTGAGGTCCTGCACCCCCAGTAGGATTGTGGGACCAGCCAGAAGCTCCCGGGTAGCTGTGGCTGAACGCCTCGGGGGAGAGATTAGAAAGAACCATATTACTAAAACCTAGCCTCATGCTTTCTGAGTCAAAGGCTTCAATCTCGCGAGCTTGACGCTCCAGCAGGCTTCGTATCCGTTCGGTACGCTCATTCTGCAATGCCAGCATCTCCTCCTCAATCTAGGAAAGAGAAAAGAAGAGACAGTCTGTAGCAGTAGGACTCCTTTACAGGCATGGCCTCAAGTCTCTGAAGGACTTCTAACAGCAAACTAATGAGGAACCTTCTCCCCATGTTTCTACACAAGGCTGGACCTAGATCTGATGTCCACTGACGCAAAATCTGTTCTGAATGCAAAGAGGTAAATCCCATAGACCTACACACGTCAAAGCATGGTGAATACCAGCTGGGGTAGTCTTGGTCCCTGCTCCCTGGTTAAAACAGAAGTTTTAGGGATGTGAATTCAAAGTCTGCAGTGATACTAACAGCTTGACAGAGGTTAATCGTTTAAGATGCAGCAAGTCTACAGCTTCCACAAAAGCCTACTGGGAAAACACCTTCAGATACAGCCAAGCACAGTGCCTATACAGTCAGATAACTGTCAACAAAGCTTAATGTAACCTTCACTGTTTGTGGCTGAATCTGATGATGATGAATGCTATTTTCTCCAGGATTCAATGTACAAGTCCAAATTCAGTTTCCTCTCCAATGTTCACTGGCTAGATTTTCTTAGCTTATGTTTATCATCTCCTGTCTACCCCTTTCCTAAACTGGCTTCTCACGTTTCATTACCCTGATACTTTCTCCAGGGCAGGCAGAGATGTTTGAATTGTAGGGCAGATTATTAGCTACATGACATGCAAGTTAGCAACTCCTATTTCTTCCCCATAACACTGTTCCAAATCAGTTTCGAACAGTACTTTGGTAGGGGCACTGGGATCAACATTATAAGCACCGAAAACATGGGGCTATGGCTTCCAGACACCCAGCAGACAGGGATGAAAGCCTTTCTTATTGAAATTTTTGCAGTCAGGTGGAGAAACAAAGAATCACTCCATTATCTTCTTGCCAGCACTGAAAAGCTACTTTTGGCCTTGACTGGAAAGACCAAGTGGGTAAAAAGCAGCAGCCAACACTTTTAGCATAGCTCACTGGCATCTCCCCTGCTGCCAGCAGCAACACAGCCAAGACATGTTATCTTGGTCTGTGCTGAAGCTACCGGGTAGAGTGTTGTAAGTACTCTCTTGCCTTAACCAGGGACTATGCAAAGTGATTTCATCTAGAACTTAGGAAACAGTCTGCTCCAGTGCGAGTCATCTCCTGAGCCATTGGGACTTTCAGAGACAGCCTTCTCCACCTGTCCAGTTCCTAGTGCTAGGCAAGTGACACTGAGCAGCCTTGTTCACTCCTGCCAAAAGCCATGCAGTGGTCAGCTGCCCTGGAAAAGGCAGAAGAGGACGAAGGTGCCTTCTCTAATGTTAGCTCTTTTAAATGCTCCACTTGTTTTTTTCCAGTCCTGCTATCTAAGCAGAATCCTCTTTTTCCAATGTCTTCAGCATGTCCAGCTGTTTACAGTTTTCAGTCTTGGCGACTGTGTAATACACAGAACTTGGTGCAACTGAACTTCACAGAAAGGCATGCCTAGCATGCTGCATTAAAATGACATCACTATGGAATGACCTCAGAATGCAGGATTTTGAAGACGAGGTGTCTGAAGCATGCATGAAGGGAAATGAGTAAATCTGAAGTTTTTTAAAGACAATCTTGAGATATGCTCATTATTGGTGCAACACAAAACAACACAGCATCAGGATATAGCTTGTACAGTGCCTCAGTCACTGGCACTTAAAAGGCTGTACACTGACAGGGCTACTCCCTCTTCAGTCCAAGTCAGACATGTATGCACTGGTGAGTTGCCATGGTGATGGGCACTATCGAAAATGAAGAGCTCTGTGCTGAGAAGGAGCCAGAGTCCTATGCATACACTAACTTATGGAATCTGGTTTATTATTGAACATCAGGGATTGACTTTGCCACAGGCTATGAGTACATTTGTGCATATAAATTTAGACAAAGATCTTGCACACATACCTGCCCTTTCTCTGCCTGCCAGTTTCAGTTAGCACATGCAAGGAAATACCTGGTGACATTGCTGAGCAACCAACAGCAGAATACCGCCAAATCTTCATTCTTACATAAACAGAATAACACTTCTCCTGTCAAAAAAAACCCTGGCAAAAGAAGGATGCATCTACCTTTGTACCCATCTTTTCCCCTGAGCTGCCGCTAAGTGACTGCAGCCCCGCTGAGAAACAGTCTTATTGCTGGTCCATGACTTTGTGACTTGCAAAGCACTAGGACTTGCTAAATAAACCTGTGGGCCTATGCTAGCTCCTGTATTGCTAAATAAATCTATGGAAGCTGAAGCACCATCCAATTTTTCGCTATTCTAAGACAACACAGGGACACACACATACACAAAAAATTATGCTAGGTCTTATTTTCATGAGGTTTTTTTTCTCCTCTCTATGAATCACAGAATCACAGAATATTAGGAGTTGGAAGGGACCTCAAAAGATCATCCAGTCCAACCCCCCTGCCACAGCAGGATTCCCTAGACCAGGTCACACAGAAGCATGTCCAGAGGGGTCTTGAATACCTCCATAGAAGGAGACTCCACAACCTCTCTGGGCAGTCTGTGACAGTGCTCTGGCACCTGAACTGGGACAAAATTTCTACGTGTGTTCACACAGAATCTCCTATGCTTCAGCTTACAGCCATTGCCCCTTGTCCTTTTACTGGGCTTCACTGAGAAAAGCCTGACCCCATCCTCCTGACACCTACCCTTCACATACTTAAAAGCATAGATGAGGTCACCCCTTAGTCTCCTCTTCTCCAGGCTAAAGAGACCCAGCTCCCTCAGCCTTTCCTCATAAGGAAGATGTTCCAGCCCCTTCATCATCTT
>VWZX01003366.1:615724-676922 GCA_013399015.1 Galbula dea | reverse complement strand
TGGGTGCATCCCATCAGGTCCCATGGATTTATGGATGTCCAGATGGCTCAGCTGTTCCCTAACCCAGTCCCCTTCAACAAAGGAAAACTCCTCCACTATCGTAACATCATGTGGGGACTCAGGGGTTGGAGGCTCCTGAGCACAGTCTCTAAGAGTATAGACAGAGATAAAGAAGGCATTCAGTAACTCCACCTTCTTTGTATCTTCTGCCACCAAGGCACCCACCTCATTCAGTAGGGGGCCTACATTGCCTCTGGTATTCGTTTTTTGGGCAATGTATTTGAAGAAGCCCTTCCTATTGTCCTTGACCTCCTGTGCAAGGTTTAATTCCAGAGAGCCCTTAGCTTTCCTAGTTGCCTCCCTACAACCTCTGACAACACTCTTGTACTCTTTCCATGTGGCCAGCCCCTCCTTCCATGACCTGTAGACTCTCTTCTTCCACTTGAGTTTGCCCAGCAGTTCCTTACTTAACCATGTGGGTCTCCTGGCTCCCCTCCTCGATTATCTACATGTTGGGATGTAGATCTTGAGCTTGGAAGAAGTGGTCCTTGAATGTTAACCAACTCTCTTGGGTCCCTTTATCTTCTAGTACCCTGTCCCATGAGATTTCCCCTAGTAATGAAGTAGCATTGCTAAGCTTCCTATCACCATTACTGATACCAAATGCTTTGTGGGGGCTTTCTATGCATAGAAACCTCAACCGTGGTCCACAATGAAAGACTTACACAACGTTATTATTTGTTGATGTGTGTTTCCTTAAGCCACTGGCTTCACTTCAGCATTTAACAAAACACTATGTGCAGAGCAATGTATATGCTGCTCCCACAGACAGGAGCAGGTTTGCTGTGACACACTTCTTCCCAGAGTTCTCAGTAGATAATGCCACCAGAGGGCAATGCACACCCACTGTTAATATATACTCAAAGGCAGGGCTGTGCTGGGAGCAGTCAGTCCTCTTCTCAAGGGGAGCAAAACAACTACAAGTGGGGTCTAAAGACAGCTTGTTACTCACATGAGCACTGCACAGGAACTCTTGTTTTCATAAATTCAGTTCCTTTCAGAGATTCATGTGTACTTGCAGGAGACCAAAGAACAATAGGACTGTGCTGTCTTCTTGCAGATGGTGGTTCTTCTGACCATAAGGTGGAGCAGTTTTATTCTGAGGGCCCTCCATCAGCCCATCACCTATCTCTTAGCCTCTGGGAGAAGTTAAGTGTAAAAAACCTCGAGGCCACTGAGCAATTTCCCTAATTCAGTAGTCACCAATCAGCAAAGTTGGGAACTGTGGTGTGAATGGCAATGGCTGGCACCCACAGGGCGAAAAAAATAGCAGGAGGAAGGGTGATGGCATATTTCCTCACTAACTGGTGCATTACCCATCCCCAGGTTTGTGTAGGCTACTCACATTTCTCTACACATCACGTCTGGCACTGCACAGAAAACAATCCTTCACCAAGGAGCATGTTAATACACCTAGCCAGTTAAGTGGCAGGTGGCCCATGCCCATACGTCTGCCTACTTCAGTTTGCTTAGGGACACATTGCAGACAGCACCATTTCCAGACCAAGTGTAATTTCCTAGGGGAACTGCAGCCTGGTCTCCAGAGACCGATAAATAGAGCAGAACTCCAGTAAAAAAATATTATCATAAAATACAGGGTCTCAAATACATTCTACCTTTCCCTCTCACTTCCCCGGAAAACCCTGCTACTGATACTATGCAAATTCCAAAAGCCCCCCTCTAGGTAGGAATTGTCTGTCCTCTAATGAGCTGGCAAAGCTAATCTGCAGCTCTGAGACAGAAAGAACAGTTCACTTCTGCCCAGAGAGGCACAACTCCCTCTGGCACACTTCAAGCAGCTCTATCCCAGCCAAAAGCTGCTCACATAGGACGGCTGAGCTGGCAGAAAGTTTAGCCTATGTGTCACTGAGCTATCATCCAAGAAAGGCAAATACCAAAACAATCCGTGTTACCATATACAGCAACATAAAAGCAACTTCTCTCTCTATTGATCAGTACAGTGCAAATTAAGATTTGAACTATGGCGTGTGCAAATGATGCTTGCACGCCCATTTTACCTTCTGCTCAAGGAGGGCCCGACGTAGGGATACCCTCTGCTCAAGATCACGCAGCTCCCGATCATGCTGGGCTTCTGCCTGCATCTTGATTTTACTCTGATATGCATTCAGCAGTTCCAATTCTTGCTGCAGCTGCATCTTCAAAACCTGGCACTCTGCTTCCTGTGCTTCATCCAAACGCAGCTGGGAAAGACAGACAATAGAGACGTTTCAGTATGGGGTAACCACTCATGACACTCCGGGGGAGGACTGCAGGGAAGGGGAGAGAATGGGATGGGACTTTGTTTTCTTAGCAATACAATTGGTCTCTATTGTACTTCGTTTCACTGAACAGAGGACCTATAGTGACAAAGACTGGTGACAGTGAGCCCACAGCACTGATCCAAGTGATGCTGATGAGCAGTGGCGCCTCAGGAACCACAATCCATATTGCAGAGACCAGACTGCTGGAGGTGCTAACATCCACAGCTCTCCTTTTGTTAGAGGTAAAGAGAAGATTTCTTGCTCTGTTCAACAGGATTAACCAATTACCAGTACGCAGGAGACTTAAGTCCATATCCCGGCCAATGCAGGGCTTTGGGCAAAAAATATAATTACAAAACCTCAAAAGCAGTATGATACTGAACTTTTAACCTTCCCATACATAAATTAAGCCAGCTACCCTACCTCACAGTACCAAATCAGTACAGAGCAATGTGAGCAGGATGCAATATGCAAAAAATGCAACGAAAACTGCACATTCAGATGTAGCAAGGAGTCAAAGCATTGCTCATGTGGTCATTAATTAAAGAAAGAACCTCTTAAAGAAGGGATCACAGAACTTTTACAACACTTTTACCATTATTTCAGATTTACAGTCAAAACTCTGGACTCCTCCATGACTTAATGAGCACCTTCCAAGAGTGGGACATGCTTTGGTTGGTATCATCAACAAATCAAAACCTAAGTGACTTCAGACAGCACATTAATTGACGATGCTCTAACAGCAATGTTTATGTTTTCAAACATCATGCAAAAGCAGTTCTCAGCCACGCAGATGCACCACTACATCTCTGCAACTGCAGCTTCAACTTCAACCTGCCTGAAGGGGTAAACCTCTTTCCTATGAGTCTGAATGCTGCTTTTTAAATACAGAGGAATGACTCTGCAGGATATGGCATGTGTAGCAAGGAAGCAGACAGCCTGCTGTCAGGATACAGATCAGTTAAAATGCAAACATCCCTATTTGGCTGAGGAACCCTGGGTCCCTCTGAGGCGACTCACAGCTTGTGTAGAGAGCATTTCATTAATGCTGTGATCATACTGCTCAGCCAGGATAGCCAGCTTCCGGGTCTGTTCCTCCTTGAGCCGTTTGAGGACAGCTTTATGTTCACTCTTTGGCGTGGTCTCCAGCAGATGGTTTCTCAGTGCTTTGTACTGTCTGGTTTGGATCTTGCATGTATCCTGAAACTGCTTCTTTATCTGTAGTTCTTTTGACTGGAAAGATGGAGGGGACACAAACAAAGAAAAAAACAGCGTGTTTCAAATGGGAGAAATATCCATTAAAATGGATATTTGGGATTACATTAAGGATATGAGTTCAAGAATCCACAAATGTGTATTAACATCTACAGTGCAAGGAGGGAAGCAAAATACACAAGAGGCAATGACTACTGCTGCAGCTGCTTTGACACTGCCACTGTGCAAAACAATTACAATACAGACACTTTTGTAACAAAGCTCCAGCCTAAATACAGCTGTCTCTGCACAAAGAGCCTCACGCTTGCTGCTGGACTGGATCCAGTTCTGGGTGTTGCTTTTCAAGACTAATAAATACTAGCACCAAAAGCCATACTCACACATGACTGTGTTTGTATGGCACATACATATGGACAGCATAAACATTACGAAAAGAAGCAGATCTGGTGCATGGGAAGGGACAGTGAAAAACAACACCACTTTTTCCATTGAGGGTTTCATGAAGATGTGATGCATTCTAACACTTGATCTTAAGAGCCTGTTTCTCATAAAGATACTAAAAAATAGCTAGGAAAGATTAGACACTTAAAGATGTATACCACAAGTAATATTAGCATTGTGCTAGTCTGACAAAAAAAACCCAAACAATTCCACAGTCCTGACAAAGGCTTAGTGGAGATTCAGGTTCTCCTTTTGCACTTCCTAGGATCTCTGAGCTGTTTACAGACATAACTTTCTGACTATACACAAGGCTGAGTGAGATGTTACTGCTGGAAAAAGCACCTGGACCTGACTTTGCTGTACGATCTTGAGGAAATTGTTGTGTGCTGGTTTTGTATTTTTTTCCTTTCACCTGCTTTATCTGCCTTCAGATCAACACGTGAAGGTTAACATCTAAGTGTTTTAAGACCCTGAAAAGGAAGGTGTTCTGGAGTTTCTGCATCTTTCTAAAGGAGGGCTGGCAAAGATATTTCTAAGCAAAAGTCACAAGAGGTGACTGATGCTGGTTAACTGTGATAGTCATGGTAAGAAAAAAAAAAAATCTCTAAACTCCCACATCAGGGCAGTCAGTACACTACAGGTATACACATGGTCAAATCCTGAAACACTGAGGGCAGGAACAGCATATAGGAACAAATTCCTGTCTCTTGAGTAAGCTGGAAGAGCTCAGGATCTGGACCAGCAAGGCAGATGTGCATATCTCCCATTAGCTCCTCCACTGCCTGCTCCTGACACTAACTCAAAGCTTGGCAGGATAGGTGATAAGGGCAGCACTTGTAGTTTCCTAGAACATGCTTTGCTGCATAAATAAACAATTCCACTTCACTAACCTGATGAAGAAAACAGGACAAAGATAGGTTTCATTCAAACAAAAACATTTATCACAAAGCAATACATCACTTTTACCCTTTCTAAATGCACAGGAAGTTATTTCCCTTCAGGAAACCTCTAAGGTTGCTTCTCCCTGCCCTTAAGGCAAGTGCCAGCAGGTTACACATTCCCATCATGGACCTGGTCACAATAAAACACTAGCAACCTATTTTGTCCTCACTTTCTGTGAAGTCTTGCTTGGACATCAGACTGTTTACAGGCTTCCAATCCAAAGGCTTCAACAACAGGAAACAGAAAGGAGAGGTAAGATTTCCAGTCAAACTCCTGACAAGATCATTTTGACCTAGTATTGTGAAATACCAGCAAGAGGGTATTTGCATCACAATTAACACACTCTAAATAATAACAGAGCCGTTTTCAATAAAGGCTGAATTCTAGTTATCAGTCCTTCTGGTGCTGTAATAGAGGCACCAGACACTGACCGTTAAAAAACCTGCTCTCAGGACAAAGGACCTCACTAAATAACAAAGGGAAAGCCTTGAACATGTGCCCTCGAGGGAAAACGTTGCTGGAGACAGAAAGTGAACAAACAGACAAGTTATCTATTCAATTAAGAATATGTGCTTGTATTAGTGAGAAGCAAGAGAGGAGTTAATACTAGGGAACAGTCTTGATAACAGGGAATTGTTCTACCAACTGAAAGGTTGTCCAGCAGGCTGCATTATTAGCACTGTGTGTATGAAAAGGTGCTGGATTGACAGCTGAAGCCTGAAATCCTTTACTAATCGCAGAATAGCCACACAAGGCGAAGTGCAAAAACTTTCCACGCTACCCACAAAACACTCCAGCCCTGTCCTTACTGGAAAAGGGAAGGGGATGAAGAGTCTGCAGAGGTGAGAGGGAAGCCAAGTCCCTGCTGATCCTGCCGTCCAAACTGCCAGCCAGGGAACAAGAATGGACATGCTGCCCACTCATGTTTGCACCACATCGCCTTGGGGAGGCAGAACTCATTCATGCTAATCTCGGAAGGATCAACCTAATACAGCTGCTCCAGTTTTATTCCACTCAAGAGTGCAGCACAGCTTCCCTGTGAAGTCATCAGCTATTTATACACTATATCCTTGGAGATTCTCAACAGTGATCAGATGGTCCCTTGTTCTCACAAGCTAGGTTTTCACTACTAATTTTGTAATATTGACAAATCAGGTATTTATTTTTTATTTGCTGAAGTTCTATTTTGAAGTTAGTTATACTCTCTGGAAGCAGAAAACTTGCAGGTGGTGAAAACTAAGTCAGATAGGAAATACCACAAAGAGGAAAGATCTAGAGAAACAAAGAAACCCCATGCTCAGTATGCCATACACTCATTTTGTTATTGGCACAGCTGAATACCGGGTGGAGAGAAGTCTGCCTCCTCAAAGAAATGTACCAGGCAGCTTTGTGAAAGGCCTTATACTCCCTTCTCAGACACTTCAGAATAAGTGGACTTTGGATGAAGCAAAGGCTTACAATGAAAACACTAAGAGCCTCAATTACAGAGGCCCTATAGTTCTGGTCAGTGACCTCAGTGACAAGGGCAGCATGAGAAACCCATGAGAGCACAACACAGCAAAGGTCAGCACTAGGAGCTTCCTGAGGATGCTGCAGTTGGCTGTGTCTGTTTCCCTTCCCCCTAAGCTTGCTAGCATACCAGCTTTAATACAAAAACAATAACAAGGTGAGCTAGCCAGGACTGATAAAACAGATCATTTCGAAGCACAAAGCATGGGGGGGGAAAGCTTTTTTTCTTCTGTTTTGTTTTCAAATGACACTGCTTCATTAACAAAAAATATCTGAAGAGGATTAGAAAACAGTTTAGAATGAAGAGTGGGGAAAAAAGTGCACTGTGAAGATTACATGCATTTTAAGCTACCACAAAAAGGAAGGCACACTGCTGAGAATAAAAGTTTTTCGAACAAAATGAGGGAGTAGGACTGCTATGGCCTGCCTACAACACACTGATCACCACTGCTATGGTTGATACATATGGTGCTTGTAAGGCTGCAGTTGCACCCTGGCAGTAACAGTTTTACAAACATGACACAAAAAAGGCAATTCATTACAGAGTAAGACACTTCTTCAAATTAATGAGTTTCAAATTACCTTGGACCTGTATACACTGCAAATGAGAACTGAAATCTAACGTACCACTTTTCCACCACCACCAGCAGTTTGCCCCTGAGCTTCTGTTATTACTTAGTACCTTCAGGCTCTTGGGCTGCTGCCGGACCTCCATGACGTGCTTACGCCTCAGCTCCCGCTCCCGGCGCTTGTTGTATTCCAGCTGGTTGGTGAGCTCGGTCTGGTGCTGGAGTCGGATCAGCTCACAACGCATCTTCTGGATGGTACTGAGATGGCGGAACTCCAGCTCCTGCATGGACTCGTGCTGACGCAGCAGCATGGCATGCTCCAGGTCCTTCTGTGTCTGCCTTTTGTTTAACTCCTAACAGGAGGACATAAGGAATTCTTAGATTCTTTTACTTACTTGGATTTCCACTCACAATGTGACACCTCTCTTTGTTCACAAGGGCATTTCTCTCTTTCCAAGGCATTTGACGACAGAGCACAGTTTCTATGTCTTATCAGAAGAGGGTAGCATCAGTACTGGTAATTCTTCCTTCCTCATTTCAATTTTCTTCTTCCTCTTCTAGATGCTCAACAGGATTCACAGTAAGAATTTTCTGGAAGGAACTGTAACTGTTTTGTCTGTTGACTTTTTGGATCTAACTTTTCTCCCACAATAGGGCACTAATTTAAACATCTGATTCTTCATGATCCCCTAAACACCACAGGAATTACCAGATGGCCTTGCAAAAACATAACGGAACCATTACTTTACCAAAACACTTTAGAGGTAGTAGTCAACACTTCAGTTAAGATTGGAGTTGGATTGCAGGTGCTCCTGTGAGATTCACTTCATGCAGGTTGTTCTAGGTCTCATCTCTGCCTATTCTCTTACCTCCCGTACCAGGTCCTGCTCCAGATTATGGCGGCCAAGAAGCATCCGTCTCTTAAAGCGGCGACACTCCAGCTCCAAGTACTGCCTCTGACGCCTCAGTAAGTTGGCTTCTTCCTCTGCCTGGAAATGCTGGATGTTCTCCTTCTGCTTGGATAGCCACTCCTGCTTCTCCTTCTTTGGAGTGCTCTGGTTTTCATTCAGCTCCTGATAACAGCAATACAATTAATTGTGGAATAGTCACATTAAGCTCCTTGGCCCTGAACAACTGGACGGATTTGCCCTAAAAACTACATTTCAAAGCTGCTCCACCTTGTCTTCTCGTGCCCAGTACCATCCTAGCCTCTGCAAAATGCATCATATTGCACACCTAAGGGAACACCAGGAGATAACTCAGTGGAGCAAATTTAACTCTTACTTTTTTATTGCATTGGCCATTTTAACTGGCCAAAACGCTGGTTCACTTCCACAGTTTCCAGACATACATATTAGCTCAAAATGTAAAAATGATGGTTTGCCACTGAACACAAAGACACTTGGAGGTCCTGCCATACTGCCTGGCAAACATTTTAGAGACTCCCAAAGGAGTGAGAGGGGAAGGGAAGTATTGTCATCCTGTTCTTTAAACAAAACTCCATCCACACGAAACACATTAGAAAATTTGTTTTGCTTGATCAGAACACATACACATTTTATAAGTAATCAGCCAAGGCAGAGCTGCTCCCTGAGGTGCCATAACTTACAAAACCAATAAACTTAAGGCCACAGTTTCCACATTTGTGTTAATCTCAATACATAGCTTGAAGCAACTTTGGCAAAAGGCTTGCTTGGACTGCACACTAGACACCCATACAGTTGCTAGACTTGTCATGATACATTTCAACCTCAGTATGAGACAGAACTCTTCCATATTCCATGAGTGTTTCCTGGTGCTTTATGATCTACTGCCCACTTAGAAAAAGATTCTGTGTTATTATAAAAAGCCCACGCTACTATAGCTTTTGTTAGATCTTTCTAGGCTCTGCTGCTCCTCAGTCTTTTTTTCTCCCGGGAAATGTCTATGTTTGGGAATACTCCCCTTTCAAGCAAGCTCCAAAGTTGCATCACACAAGTTGATGGTTGAGCACTAGATAGTTCTTTCAAAACAATTATTTATAGTGCTTACAGTTTCAGCTTCTTCACAAAAGGAATTAGGAAGTTTGATTTTACAGTTTCTCTGCATTTCACAAAGGTCAAGATTTTCACTACAACACAGCGATTATTAAACGGTTACAAAACTTTCTCTATTAAAATCAAGTAGTGTTTTACAAATATTTTTCTTAAAAAGAAGTCTACAGATTGTCTTTACTGCTCTGTTTTCTTGCTGCTACAGAAATATCATTTAAGTAATAAGAAAATTCACTAACTTCTGCTGTGCATGGTCAATAGCCACAGCAACCATATGTGAGAAAAATGCTTGTGACTTTCTTAACTACTTGCTTTCATTCCTTAGGACTGCCAAATTTGCATATTTCTGGATAAAAAGAAATATTAAATAATGGAGAAGTTTTTACTTTTGCAGGATAAATATATAGGTGCCAATATACAAACAAACCCTTTTCCTCTAAGGTCAAAGACATGAAACAAACACAGTATGTACAGGACTCTGCTTATGAAATGCAGAACGTGCTACAATCCAGCACAAGATCTCTTGTTCACAGTGGCATTTCTATTTCTAAATCTTCACTGCTCTCACTGTTTATCGTACACTGAACCGCATTCACATTTCTCATTACAGGCAGGTTACCTCTTTCAGTTGCTCTTTACGGAGTTTATATTCTCTCTTCTGGGACTCCAGGAAACTGTTCAATTCTTTTTTCTGTTGGGCCTGAATATGCTGTTGAAACTTCTTCTCTTCATTGGCCATCACTTTAGCCTGCAGCAAATGAATTTGATTTCTAATGGATTACATCTCACGTTCCATTTCAGCCCCAAAACTGGGAAGTCATGGTACAGTCACCACAATACTCACCATCACTCTGAATAAGGGTGAGTGTCTCAGGAGCTTGCCCTCACTCTATTATCATTCCACCCCCCCAACAACACACCCATCAAGAGTTGTTCTTCAGCACATCATTTCCTCAGCCCTATTGTTCAACTAGTCATGTCTAACAAAGTCAACACCTTATGATAAAGTATATCCTTAGCCCTCCACCAGGAGATCCAAGATGAACAAAGAATCAATAATTGCTGTAGGCAGCACCACAGCATTATGAATTATTTAAAAGCATAAACCCCCATATCCATAAGCAACTAGACACTGAGCATTTGAGTGTAGCTGGCACATTTCACTGCAGGCTATGCTGCCTCCGTAACACTTGATGGCAGTCGGTTATTGACAGCATATACATGGCAAAAAAAAAAAGGAAATCCTTATAGTGGATTTTTTCTGGGGTCTGTATACTAACATTTAGTATAACACACTGCAATGAAGGACATACCTTTCCTCTAGTTACATAAACCCCTTAGAGTAAGGAGGTGATGTATTAGCCTTTTTCTAATTAGCAATTTGCCTGGGTCCTGAAAACAGACATGTAAGACTACAATGTCATCTCTTCATCAGTGAAGGGAAGTGGACAATTCAATGTAATTAACAAATACAGACTTGTCTGCTAAACCATTCATGTCCTACCTCTTTTTCCATGGCTGCTTGGTGTTTTTTAATCAGCTTTTCCATTTCTGCAGCAAAATTATTACGTTGTGTTTCAAGATCTTTGTCCAACCTGAGGCGATGCTCGTCCATCTCTGCCTTAAGTTTATTCTCTAACGCCATCAGTTGCTTCTGGTGTTGCCGTCTCATACGTTTGTAGCCAGACATCTGTTCTCGGAGTTCAGAGTCTTGTTCATGTTCCTGCATTTGCCTTGTCACCTAGGAAGATAACCACATTGAGTCAAAGTAATTTAACGCTGCTTAATTTGCTTTTTGGCAGTCTTCAAATCGCAAAAGAATACCATTCAGTAAAGAAATATGATTCTCTTGTAAAGAAAAGTGCACATCTTAATGGCAGCAAGAGCAGACTGAAGACTGAATTCTGCTGTAGAAGATAAGCTCACATGGACTCCAGCAGAAAAACTGTACAATTGTTATAAAGCTGGTACTAAATAATGCCCTTTTTAGCCCACTGCAATGAGGGTACATATATACACATATTAATATACATATAATGCACATGAATATAAAAGTCAGCTTATTATTATAAATGGTTTCCTAAATTCTACTAAGCATATTGGCTTTGAAAATGCTGAATATACCCAAATTACATTTGCCCAGGTGTGGCATTTAAGCTTTTATTAGCTTACATTGAATGATTTCAGTGATACCACCTCAATGAGGACAGCTCATATTCTGACGAAATCCTAAGAACTATGAGTAGTTTCACAGAGCTACATATATTGAAAGGCCTCCCTTCCTCTCCAACTCCATCCAAACAAGATCCTCAACGTACCAGCGATGCTGTGCGTATAGTAGCAAAGTGCTCTCGGTTGCGATAATGAGACTTGTGGCGAGATACTTGGGGAGGAGACTGGGGTTCTGATGCCCTTGATCGTGGATCTGATTCCTCTCTGTAGTTTTCTTCCTCCTTATCAGCAAATATTAACATGAGAGAATAGAGAATATGTGTTACTGAAGATTTTTATATTGGTCTGTTTTAAAACACATTTAAAAGGACGAAAAACCACTTTACATTCACCAGCTCTGAAAGATCGTCCTGCCATTAAGCTGGATGAAGGAATATACTGCAACAACAGCTCTGATCTAGGCTCTTTGCTTTTGGAAATTTCATTATGCATTTTTATTACTAAGAGGAAAATTGTTAATCAAAGCTGAAAATGAGAAATAGAAATGGAAAACTGAAAACGGAGTTAAACAGTTTAAATCAACAAAGCATAAATGCTAGAAAGTAGATTATATCAAGTCTGAAAGAAGAAAACAGCATCTTTGTAACCCTGAAAGACAGAGGAAGATTTTCATTACACCCACTACAAAAATACCTCAAAGCAAATTTTAGAATTTGTCATTGTGTATTCCACATTCTTATTTTGAGTTTGTCATTCATCACAGAACAATTAGGAGTTAGATATGATATACTAATTAACTCCCTGAGGAAATACCTGCGTGTCTGCTGCATTATCTGGGCAAAGAACAAAACACTCTAACCACAGCTACCATTAGCTGGGGAAATGCTACTGCTTTGAGTACTCCACAGCCAGAGCAGCATGGTTCAGAGGGACACTCCAATCCTTCGGTGTGCAGAGGTAAAGCAGGCCAAGTGGGTTCACACCTGCCATAGCCAGAGCACTGTGCTTCCTTCTCCATGCATCTTTGTCATTAACCAAATATTCAAACCAAATGCTGGGAAACTGGGTGCTTCAGGGACAGATTTCAGCTATTACTTCAGGTCCTGTATTTAAGAACTCACTAACTAGTAGGTAAAATGGAGGAACTCTCACATCCTTTTCTCCAATGAAGCAATGCTCTGCAAATTAAAGCTATCCACTAAATCAAGCTATTCACAACCTGCCAGCTTCTTACGGTAAAGCAAACTGCTTTTGAAAAGGTTCAAATTAGTAAAATAATTTTTAGTGCATCAACAGAAACAGATTATTTTTACAGCAGCCTTCCAAAGTTTCCAGTGCACATTAATATATTTGAAGCACAATATTAGAATCTGCAAAGAATGACTCAGGATAGGAAGCATTTGACTTTTAGTCTTAATGCCAACCAAATCTTTTCCCATTTTACACCTTCAAAGCTATCCAGTAAAAAAACAATGCTTACCGGCTTTAAATGAATGACAGAGCTGTTTGACATCACGGTGTGGTCCCCCTCCATCATATCCAGCTCACTCTTATCATCTGAGGCATCTGGAAGACTGTTAACACTACTGCTTTGGCTACTGGCACTGATAGACATACTAGGAATGGACTGATTACTTCCGACGCTATTCACTGTTCCTGTCCTGCCAACACCGTGATCTTGTTCCTAGGAGAAAGGAATTATTAAGAAAATCCAAATCCACTGCTGTTGTATCTACGGACATTACAAAATGAAATGTTCATTCTGTTCCTATCTAAAGGCATCTACCTGCCATGTCACGGCAGTTCCCACCCTCCAGGCACTGCCATGAAACATTTCTCTTGTGGGATGCTGGGGAGAGAAAGAATCAACCTTGTCAAGTTTAACTGGCTGATGTCAGATTCTTTTCAACAGTGAACTTGTTAACAAGCTGAACTCTATCATGTATCAGCAACAGCATGTCACCAGAAACTGTTCTGACACCAGCATCACCTAAGTGCTCAGCTGGGACTTTGCACCTCGCAAGGTTCCTTTCTGTACAGGAGAGGAACGCAACACAGTCACGATTTCTGCATGGCGACTGCAATATGCAACCCAAACCAGACAAATTCATTTCTTTGGTGACTTATTCCTTTCTTTCATTTAACAAAACAAAACAACCAAAAACCCCCACTAAGCACAGATTTCTGTGTCTTAGGCTCAGAACAACATTCTTCAGACAGAATTATAAGACTGTCAAGGGTCTTGTACCTATGGTCAAAATACAGGTTAACTGCAGTTGCTGAAAGAGTTCTCAAGAAACCTTGGAAACAGGCAAAGCAAGCTAGGATTTACAGAACTGGAAGCTAACTGTTTGAGAATGAACACATGGCACAGACTCTTGCCAGAATTAGGCATCTACCCTGTTTGTCCTTGTTTATGTCTGGAGGTAGCTTTATTCCAAGCACAGCAAGGAAGACAGTTCACAGCCAGGTGTGTAAACAGCCTCCATTCATTTAGCAATATCTAAGTTGTGGTTATTTATATGACAGCATCATTCTCTGGTACAGTGATGAAACCCAAAGTTCTCTCACCTCCTCCTCCTCCTGTGTTTCGACTGCAGGGCCATTGTGTGCCTCCTGGAAAAGGAGCTTCTTCATTTTACGATACTGCAGGTTGTCCAGTTCTCTCACCGCATCCTTTGTCCTCTGAATCAAGTCTATTAACACTGTTTCAGGCCGCTCCCGAAGAACAAACATGTGCTGTAGAACACACAAATCTGTAAGTGACCTCTCAGGCCTCCAGTGCACACGTTTTGAGGACACAATTATAAGCTCTAGTTGGGTTTGTTAGCCCTCTTCCCTGCACAGAAGAATACCTTCATAGCTTACACTGACACTATTTTTAGACTTCACAATTCAGACAGATTTCAGAATGACTTCCTTCTGATGGGAGACATCCACCAAAAAAGGAAAGATGTAAGAAAACCAGAAATGGTATTTCACGTACCATGAAAATGAGCTCCATTTAAACCTAGACTTCTTTAAATGTTGGGGTATTTAGAGACATCTACTTGTGGTTTAGAAGGGAAAGAGCAACAGCAACAGATACAACTGGCTAAGTATCTCTAACCAAAAGTTAAATAACTCATCAGCTAGCTCTCACTATAACACTCTTCTCCTTGTTTAGAAAAGCTTGAAAATCAAATATTCAGCATACAGCTCTGAGTCATAAAATAGGCTGTGAAACTCCAAGCCTGGCCTTGGAACAGTTAGCCACGTTACTCTCCTTTTCTGGAAATACTCACTACGTTTCACTGCAAAGGTGGCTACATTGTGCCAATAGGTAAAATAAGTCCTGTCTATGTATGTCAGAAGCAGCTTTTGCAGTCTCCAGATGAAATGTGCTGTGCAAGCATGAGTCATTATTAACACCACCACTAGCTTCATTTTGTTCCTTAGGAGAACTGTGTTGCCATTTCTAACATGTCACATCCCTTACCTGTCCCTGCAAAGTGACATGCAGCTGTTTCAGACTAGATATGGAAGGAATACATTCACAAACGTTTAATTTCCATCAAAATTCTCTTTAATTGCAGTGCATTGCTCAAAATAAAACCAATCTGCAGAATTCTGAAACGGCAGGACTACACACCCACACCAAAACCTTTACTGGGTAATTGCATTTACTTTCTGAATACACATTTTTTTAAAGAGGCAAAAGTCCTCAGAAACACTTAAGTAAAAACACACAAAAAAAGTTGATGATAAAAGCTTCAGAAAGAGCATCCATTTCCCAGTAATAATTTTTAAAAAAGTTGCTTAGCACACACATGGTCAGGATAAAACTCCCCAAAAATAATGTCACTGAGCACTGTAAAAAAAATGCCAAGTTAGTAAAATTCAGAATGCCAACTGATGTCACAAAGGAAATCCATCGAAGTCACACTTACAATAAAGCAGCATTAACACCTAACTTCTATGCAAGTTGTGTTCACTTAGGAACACATTAGCTTTTTCCAACATTCTACCACCCTGGCTTTGTTTTCAGAGTAGAGCAAGGAAACTCAAGCATTTGCAGCACACAGAAGCAAAACTGAAGAAGGAATAAAGCAGGAGAAAACCAGCAGACAGCTGAACCTTATTCGTGTCAAGGAAAAGTCCAAGGAAAAAAAACCTTGCTTTCCTCTGCCTCTTTTCCCTCAGGGATATTATTAGAACACCAAACTTCAGTTCTACATGTAAAACACATAGATGATGGGAGATAATAAAAAGCCTGTAGGGGTGTATATACAGCATAAAATAAAGAGGGAAGTAACAAAAGGTATTTGTTAACTAATGCACGGCAACTCTGTCAGGATTAATTATAATCACTGGAAGGATAGACTGAGCTTTAGAAAAGGAAACTCTCCACAAGCTGATGGTCATCCAGTGACACTTGCTGGGGTGTCCTCTTCTGATCAGAACAAGGCTGGCTTGGAGAGTCACCTGAGGAACTGGCTGAGACACAGTAAAGCTCAGACTGGCAGCTTGGTACACATAGTTAAAAGAGGTCTGGGATAGCAGGCAGAGAGAGCACCATTAACTGGGACCTAGAACAGCTGGTGAGACAGAAGAGCGTCCCAGTGCATGGCCTCTTTTAAATATCATGAGGAAAACAAAAGGGACAAGCAAGCCAACCTTCAGAAGCTCCTCTGATGTAGGCCTGTCTTGAGGAATTTTCTGGAGGCAAGAATCTACGAAGTTTCGAAAATAATCAGACCTGTGGCAAGGAAAGTGAAAAAAACCAAACAGATAATCAGAGTTAACCACCTAAGTTATTTTTCAGAGAATCATTACAGACTCAAGATGTTCACATTTAGGCAACTGCTACTAGAAAGAGTGGAGACAAACCACACCGACCGAGTACTTTGTACTACAGCCTCTGACATCCCTATTCAAGCCAAAGCCTGCTGCTATTAGTTGGTAGATCCCTTTAGCTTTAGCTTCCAGATAAAATATTTCAGCCTAAGAATGCAAAAATTCAGGGCAATTCCAGAGGCAGGGGAGGTCCATGTAAAGGCAGACATCCACATATCTCAGTGTGAGCATCAACCCTGTGAAATTCTATGTTGCACAAACTCTTCAAGGTCTAATAAAAGCCCCTGGCCCATTCCACCTCTGGGTGCAGGTGTTTGATCCACAAACTGTCTTAACACACAATTCCCAAGATGCCTTTGGCCCGTCAGAAGCAACGTCCACACTACTGCACAATCTGTTACAAGACAGACTTAAAGTCATGATTTGTTGAATAACATCTCTCCCTCCATAAGCTAAAATTCTCTATTTTGCCCTTTCTTTTTCTGCACACAGTTTTCAGGAGGACAGCATTATACCCTGAAAGCAGCAGCAGTTGTACAGGTTTTATTTCTCTCCTCTGTACTGCTCCCCCTCCCATCATGTAATGGGGGGGGTTGCTATTGCAGTTTTCCAGTAAATTAAATCATTGTATTTTTTGGTCTGCAAAATGCATAAAATTACTTGAATGTTTTGTCAAGCACCAGGATGTGAAATAGCCTAACCAGAAAATCTTAAAAGGAATAAAAAAAAAAAGCAAAACCCGACAAAACTACGGCACAATGTATTTTGTTAGAGGCCTAAGAATGTGACTCAGAAAATTGTATTTATGAAGTTTCTAACTTCTGAAATTGGTTTACTATGTTTGCTGTTTGAAAAGAAAGTTGCTGAAGCTGAGAGGCACAAAGTGTTACTCCTGTGCTTTATCCTTTTGAAGTTTATGCAATGGACACTTGCTACACAAGTTGTGTCTTCCTCTTGCAAAGCAATACTTCAACAAAACAAGACTTCAACAAATACTTCAACAAAACAAGACAGCGTGATTTGTGATTTAAAACAAACAAAAACCCAAAACACTAAACCCCACAATTTTGGCTAGTCTGGGAGCTTAAAAAGTTTATTGGTCCTTGAACTGATTTTTTGACAGGATCTTATGCTCTTCCAGCAGCATGTCCAGTTTCTACTACATTCTAGAGTCTAAAATGCATTTTTAGAAATTGGTCAATTTTGTATATAAAGTGTATAGTGAATCTACCAAGACCCTTGCAGCTCACATCCTCCCGACAGGAATCCGTCCATTTCAAGAACTCAGCATGACAAAGCATTCCATTTACAGCAGTGCCCTACAACATTCCTCCCTCAGTAATACTTACCATTCATTAGACTGTAGTGTAGGGGATTCATTCTGCGCTATGTGGTATAAGGCACTCATTGCGTTCATATTAAACAAAGGAGGCTTCCTTTCCGCTACACACACACACACACAAAAAAAAAGAAGTTTTTATATAGGGAGATGTCTCATGGTTTTTCTTTTTTTCAGTTTATATCCCTTTAAAAAGAAAGCCACATCAGCAGAATCACTATTGCCTGAACACAGAACCCCAAACCAACCCTACCCTGCAATCAGACAGATATGTTGGCATATGTCCTATACCACTGCAGAAGATGAAAGCACTTTGAAGATCAAATGCCTTGGACTCTTGAGGCTTTATATTTTGTGGTTTATCACAGTTGAGTTCTCTGACTCGCTGTAGTCTACTAAAACAGGAGTAAGTTACCAGTAAGCTCTATACTGTGTTTAGCCACTAAGCAGTCTTAGTTTCACCACGTTCTTCCCCCCCTTTTCTTAAGGTACAGTTGCTGAAAAGCTAACAAATATTTAATTCTAGCAGGATAGCAGTGATGAAGAAAAAGCTGGTTACAAGAACCATCAAATCACACTTAACTGACTAAGCACATGGGCAGGAAGTCAGTAAAAGGCCAACTCTTCATACTATTTTTAGAGTTGCATTCTCTTTGGCTCTTCTCTCTTTCAAGCTTGTGTTACTCTTATAGACTGACACAGCATGAAAGCTTAATGAGGAAGGAGATGATCTCACTGTAACAACAAAATTGAAGCTTCATCAGAATGTTTATGGGGTAAGCCTGTTAACACTCAGCCTTGCCATAAACATTCCAGAGAAGCTGGTCAGGCCGTGAGGACATTCCTACACTAGTGAAAATGCAACAGAAAACTTTCCTTCTTATTCTGCTTTTAAATAGTGAGTCAAATTAGTAGCAGTGAGTTACGTATCAGTGATCACAGTTCACCCATCGCTATCACAGGATGGACTAAGCCCTACAAATTCCTCAGAATGTACAAATTGAGAAGTTAAGCCTTTCTTCAAATGCAGCGCCTTATCTTCTCTAACATGTCAGACAACTAGTTACTGCTATGGAGGACCAGACTGATTAGCCATTAAACTATTTTAACTGACTGTTCTCTAGCTTTTTTTTTTTCCTTCTTAATTCACCTGAATAAGATAGAAAACTCCAGAAAACACTGAAACTGAGGCCTCAGTGAGGCCATTTCTAAGACTAAGTGATAATCTGGAGAAGACTACTACACATCTCATTTTCCTACTTTCTTCCCATGCTTATTCAAAACAACCCCAGTGACACAACCACATGGATGCAGCCTACAACGCTCTACTGTCTTCACCTAGTCTCACCTCCCACCACACTAGAAGCTGTGGACGAAGACTAATGCTTTGTATTGCAAAAACATAGCATGCAGGAAGGCACCCGGGGGTGTGGTGGCCATGAGCTCACTGCATTCCTGGAGTGCTGCAGCCAGCCAACTCTCCTTTCTCCACTCAGAGCAAGATTCTGTCATGACAGTCACACCCCTTTAACTTGTTTTATATTGGCAACCAAAAAAAAAAATCTCTGCTCTGAAGAAAGAATCTATTTCATATCCTGGAAGAAAATGAAGTTGACAGTTTGGAATGCCAGACAGCATTTTTAGCTAACCTGTGCAGTTCACATGGATTAGTGTGTTCCTGAGAGCTCTTGCTGCCCGGCTGGGCTGCTCCTCCATTGAGGTCAGGTTGGAGGATGAGCAATGAGATCTGACAGGGATGTTAGGACAGCCTCAGGTGCAACGAGCAGCACTGAACCTCACTATCCCGAAAACAACTTACAGTGAAGTGTGCTTCTACAGAGCTGGATCCTGACTAAAATCTGCTGTTCATGGTGCTGTGCTTCAGTGAGTTTATTTTTGTTCTAAGAAAAATTTAAATGCTAAATTTAAACAGAATGCCATATCAATATTTGAATTATGTTCTGCTTTAAGGAGTTTGTTCTAATGGCAATGCCATAATTTCTTTTGAGTATGATTTAAGGAATAATCCAGTTTCAAAGTGGTAACCTGTATTTTTTTTTTAAAAAAAAAAAAAAAGAGGTATTTTCTACCCAAATCTATTCACAAGTGACAACATAACACTGAATATAGCTTTGAAGCTGTCCACTTATCCAAAACTTCACTGTTGCAGGACTTGTTAATGAGGTATCTTAAATTTTCATGCAAACGATACCAGCGTATATAATCAAATGTATTTTCACATTGGTACTTTCAATGGTTTATTTCTAAAGCTGTCCAGCAAAGATTGTTTTTCAGTTCAAAAATTCACTGCCTCTCCCACAACATGCAACACCTTTCGTGATATAGCTTGGCTCTTTTGTCTATGTAATTCTTTTTCTTTGGGTAATGAAAACACCAGTTCAATGAACATTAAATTAGAGACTTGGTCTTGAACTCCAGAGAGTACATTTAGCTCTTTTCTCTAAAGCCAGGACAAGGAAGAAAGCATAGATCTGCAATGTGATTCAGCTGAATAAGTTCTCAGTATTAAATAACTACATTTCATAATTTTTCAAGGAAAATAACTTACCTAACTCAATACACGTAATTCCAAGAGACCAAACATCTACTTTGCCATCATACTGTCCTTCATCCATGGCTAAAATTACTTCTGGGGCCATCCTAAAATAGGAAATGGGTGCTCATAAAATTCTGGGCAATGAAAAACATTATCATCGTCAGTATTTCAATGAAAGAGGCTGTGTCACCGATTTCAGCTACTGTAAAAATAAAAAATCATTCCCCAAGGTATCAGGCATGAACATGGGCTACTGGGAACAAAGACCAGGCACCCACACTAGTACAAGCCTGCAGGGAGGCTGCATGATGTTCTTCGGTGCTTTGCCCAGCTCTCCATTGATGATATCACCACCTTCTCAACCACCCACATTTCCAACAGTTTAGCTGGCTGGTCAACTTGGATGTAAGAATTATAGCATGCAGTTGTGTAAACACCACAGATTAGGTTTAAGAGATCAAAAGCATACAAGGGATCTGCAAGGGGTTTTGTTCAATGAACCTGGCCTTTCCTATGAAAGAAAAAAGAGTTATTTCAACAACTAGGTGCAGTGAGAACATAAGAATTGTTAAAACCACCCAGGGGGAGTGATTAAAATATATTACAAATGATTCAGTCCCACCTCTAAAGACAGCATAAGTAGAACAGTAGAATATTTTTATTTCTTTCTTTAAACAACAAATACAGGTATTCACAATTTCTTGAAGGCAGAGCCTACTTACTATTTAGTATATTTTTTCTTCTTTGCAAAGTACATTTTATCACTACCACAACTAGAAGATTCCAAAGCTAGCTCCAATAAAGCTCAAGTATACTAAATACCCAATAAATGATCCTTTAACTTCACAAAGCCAGAAAAGCATAAAACTCTTGGCTCACCAATATGGCGTCCCCACAAACGAGTTGGCAGGAGATGCTATGGAAGCAGACCCAAAGTCAGCAAGTTTCACCTGTCCTGGCTCTGTCAGCAGGATGTTTCCTGCCTTGATATCTCTGGTTATAGAACAAAAATGTCAGTATTATTCCTCTCCAAAAAAGAAAACCTTATCTAGAGTAGACCACAAAACACACTGGTATTCATGTATTCAAGCTGCAGAGTACCCACATTTCCTTCAAATACCAACCCTTTAATCTTTAGGTTAATTGTTTAACATGGCCCTTGAGCTTGGAACCTAGTTTGTCTTAAAAACCAACTTAAAATGGCACACTTGTATGAGCTTCATATACAGTTCAGCAAAAACTTCTGAACCAACTATGTCAGAAATGTTTTTCAAAAAGTTCTAATAATGTAACTATTCAAATCCTTCATCCTACTAAAATGCAGCAGGTATTTTAAATGCAAAGAACACTTGCATCCCATACATACTATGTGCTTCTCAACATGTGTGTTCATGTGAAACTCATTTTTGGAGTATTAATGCTCCCCCAGCCCCATTAATCTTTGCCTTGCAGTTTCTGCAGGCTATTTAGGTGAACTCAGCCTGCCTTGCTCTTGACTGCTTGAGGGAACAATCAGCATTGTATCAAGTACTGGAAAGCTTAGCAGATTCAAAGTAATTCTGCAGAAATTATGAACACCAGCTGTAAGAGACAGTGCACATGGAGATACACAGCTTGCTAGTATTTTGACCTCTATAAATCACTAGTCTGGGAGCACACAGGCACTGCAAAAAGAGAATCTCTGCTTATGAATATTAGATTTGGGATGAAAGGGATACAGTCAACAAAATGAATTGCCTGTAAGTATGTGAGACAGCAAAAGTATAACCACTTACCTATGGATCATATTGTGAGAATGCAAGTATGCTAATCCCTGGAGAGCACCATGGGTAATTGCTGCTATTTCCACTTCTTGCAATGGCTTTTTATGAACTTAAGGAAAGAATTTATTTGAAATTCAATATTAAAGAAAACAATGTAGTTTGCAGCATGCAAGTGAGTACTGTTAAAAATGTAAACAGAGAAAATACTAAAAGTTCATTTATACCAGGTTTAGTATAAGAAGCAAATGCAGAAACAGTTCACAGCATACACTGTATAATCAGATGCAGTCACAGAATCAATACAGTTGGAAAAAGACCTCCAAGATCATTGAGTCCAACCATTAACCTAACTACCATGCTCACCACTAAATCACGTTCCCACATACCACATCCACCTGTTTTTTTGAACAGTTCCAGGGACAGCGATCCTACCACTTCTCTGGGCAACCTGTTCCAGTGCTTGATAACCCGCTCAGGGAAGAAATTCTTCCTAATATTCAATCTAAACCTCCCCTGGTGTAACTTGAAGCCCTCTCCTCTTGTCCTAGAGGACAATCTTCTAACTGTAAACCAGCAGCTATTTACTACCAAAAAGAGACTACTCTGCAACCATAAATTACATTCCTGTCAGTTCTGTGACCATTTTTCCAACACCTATTTGGGACTTAACATTCAATTTTCGATTAATTAAGCTATATGCTAAACCCTAGAACTTTATGACAGTTCACATATGAATGGGCTGTAGCAATACAGGTGACTCTCCGGCAGCTCAGCCTTTTGTCCTGAAATGCTTCTGGCAAGGAAAGGAGATGAAAAACTTACTGGCAATACATATATCATCGAAGAAAGTTCACTTCAAGAAGTCTGATAGAAAAATGACCATTTAACAAAAAGACACCATCAAGCAAAATCCTACTACTGCTGCAGTGCTATTTTAGTCAACAGGCCTACAGTTGTTAGCAAGCATTATGATCAACAGCAAGAGTTTTCAGAAACAGATCTTATACTGTCATGACAGGTGAATCTAAAACTGTGAAGAAAATAAATAGCCAACTGACAACTTTAAAATAATGTAAACCAAGGAGCAACTAGGCACCTAGGAAAGCTGATATTCCACAGAAAAAAACACCACAGCCATGCAGGCATTTGAAGGACTGCACTTGTTCACACAGAATGTTCCCAAATAAAACTATACACTCAAGGATGATTCTGTGATGCTGTAACCTCCTAGGTCAGTACTACACTTCTGACTTTCAATCAAATAAACATGCATGACATACCTTCTAGTAAGTCTGATGCTGATCCTAAACAATATTCCATAACAAGCTGTATGGGAAGAAATCAAAGGAGTTGTTAGAAAATCTCTAATAGTAAATGTATGTTTTCTAGATTTGTAAGTAGTAATCTAGAAATAATCCTTGGTGCATACAATGCAGACTGCCACTATAAAACCAGTACTGCTTGAAACAGAAGCCCCAGCCCACCACTATCACACCAACGCCTCCCACAAGGACAACTCTAACTGGAATTAGCATAGCCTTTCTCTGTAAGATGCCAAGCAAAAAAACTTGCAAGGAAGACAGAAATACATTCATAACCAGTTATGTATTGTATTACATATCTTATTTCATATGCACATAGCAGGAATGTTAAATTGCATTTAACAAGCTTATCAGAGTATTAAAAGTCTATTAGGAATTTACTTAAGATTTTGTCCCAGACAGATTTAAACAAAAAGAAATTAAAACTTTGTCCTGCAGACTTACTGAAGCTAATACATGAACAGTACACTTAGGATTTAAACTATTAATTTAACAATATGATTTCTTTAGTATATTGTACTACAAAAACTGTCAATGAGAGGTGCACAGCATGCTTTATATTTAACAAAATGCTTCCGCTGCATAGCCAACTGCATCTACTCCTACACGCACATTTTTAAGCACACAAACTCAAACAAATCAAATTTAGTTGGGGAGGGGAGATGGCTGTGGTGCCACTTTCTGTCTCTTTATATCAAATCTATGAAATTCATTAGGACATGCGAGAGATAAAAATAGCTAGTTAGTTTTGTCACCTGAAAACACACAAACACAGAAATGACAACAGAAGTAAACAATACAGAACAGGAGAATTTGGTTAAATAAAAGAAATATTAATGACTCAAAATACACTTTAATTACAATTATCAGTAGGGTAAGTCTAAGCTATTCCATTAAAGTACAACTGAACACTTACTTCTGGAACATATTCAGTCAATCTGGGAAGTACTGAACCATTAAAATACAGTGGCATACCAAATGCATTGTGAAATGACCTGCAAGGAAAATTCTCAGCCTTCCTTACAGCAAAAGTGATGGATGAACGTGTTGATGCCCCTCCTCCTTATTATTCATTTCAAATACTCAGTCCATCAAGCCAAATACACTAAAACAGCAGCACAATCACATCACTGCGCAAGTGAAAGGGAAAATTTCCCTAAACTTTGCTTGCAAAAACTACATGAAGTTTTGCTGAGCATCTGTAAGGTCCTTGGCTACTTCATCTGAGTCTGCGCAACACAAGTGTTCAGGTGCCTCTTGAAAGCCAGCTGGAGATATTGTAAAGTGTCCTTAAACCAAGGCAAGAGAAATGCAGAGTACAGCAAATGCTTACCCATGCTGTATGCTCCCGTAAATAGCAGCCTTTGTATTCTATACTGTTAGGGTGTTTTATTCTTTGGAGGAACTTGACTTCCTTAATAATATCCTGCCATTTCTGTAGAAAATAAAAGGAATAGAAACATTTCATAAAACTTAACAACAACCAAAAAAAAAAAAAAGGTAAGTTAGTATGTCAATTGTTTTAAGAGGTAAAATCATCTTAATCCAATCAAAGTAAATTTACACCAACAGCACGCTGATTGCTTAACTCCTCCACAGATCTACAAAGTAAGCTGTTAGTCGATTCAGCTGCATGTAAGGATCTCTCATCAATGTAATACTTTAAGTATGCACAGGATATACAGGTGAACAATATCTGAGCAAGTCCTCAGAAAAGAAGCAAAATCTCTTTAAGGGATACCATTTTTGTAGTCAAATCAAACATGCATTCCAACCTGGAAGAGAGGTGGGTGGTAAGAGTCCTTCAGCAGAATCAGCTGTCTCTCACTTAATTGTTGAAGATATAAAGATCTACCCCTACTAGCAACTATATTACACTGGATGAGGCTCCATTTATCAGCCACCAAGTATCCGACTATATTCTTGGTAACGTTTCTCTGTTACTAGTTTAATCTTTACCAGGACCAATTTAAAATGAGTTGCCTACTCGGTAAAGGAATGGTTCTGCATGAGGAAAAGAATAAACACATAAAACAAAATCCAGGCTTATAATAAGGGAGCCTTGTCAGTGCAACTTTTAAGTACAGAAGAGGCCAAAATGTCCTGTTTCAGTGCATGCCCAGACACCACCATTGCTCCCCTCGAAGAAAATCACCAGGTCCTCCCATTTGCTGCTTCCCCAGGCCTCCTCAGGCAAGAAAGGCAAAAGCTTCTAAGTGCAACAGCCAAACTACTACTACTGGAGAAGTGTTTCAAAACCAAATGCAGTAGCTGATGCCATTTAAGTATCCAGACATCAAACACAGTAGTGTTGACACTGAAAATGTTTTTGAGAAAGAGTATCAGTTCTGAGGTTAATCAGAGGTACAGAAACCTCATCCAGTACCAAAAGGTTCAAAGCTGTTTTGCAGGTCCTCTTAATACCTCAGCACACACTTTACTCAGGCATACGTATGTGGCTAGGATTCACAGATGGACAGAGGACACATACACCCAAATGCTTTTGAAAATGTGCAAAAAACAGATCTTCCCCAATAAAAATTCTAGGGTTAGAGAAGCAAAAGAAACCAGGGACCAAGACTTGATTGATTAACCATTCTAAAGTTTTGTGAGACTGACAAAGTGCAAATACACTCATGTAAAGCTCTATGGCCAACACCTTCATTCCAGTCGACGAACAATTTAGTTGCCTTTTAGTTTGCCTCAAAGGCTTTGTTACTAAGCAGTAAAAGCCAAACCAAGAAAGTGCCACATTAAACTTCTACATTCGGAAGAGAGAAGTTGAGAGATTAGTCAAGATGTAATTTCCTGTGTAAAAACAAAAAAATCCCTAAGATCACATTAAGAGCACAGTACTACATATTTAAATGGTTTTTAACTTATTTTTAGTTTAAAATGTATCTTATTTTACAAAATAATTGCTCCCACCAATGATAAAACTCTTACTATGAAACCAAAGTAAATATAAATTATACCAGAGTGCCCTTAATAAATCTTCTTTACATAGGCTAGCAAACTTCTGAACAAAATAAAAATATATAGAAGATAGAAATTATTTTAATCCTGGTCTTATTACTTTCTTCAAAATAAAGAAACATAGGCATGGAAGACAAATAAAAGCTATTTCTGAAGCGTTCACTGTTTGTTTCATTCATGTAAATAAAGAGTATTTATAGCTCACAGTAATTAAAACAGTAGGACAAGTAGTAAGTACAAATTATTCTTTCATCAGTACACAGTCAAACAAGTCACCGCAGTGACAAAATAGAAACACACATAGCAAAATATAACTAAGAAGCTGGAATTTAGGACTGCTGGAGAGACACTACCACCTTTACTTTCTACACAGATACATACACAGAAAAATAAAGGAATATTTCAGCTCCTTGTAGCGCAGAAGGATGAATACACAAAAGGCAGGCAAAGACAGCAACGAGTTGTTCGTCAAGCTCATCAGAGCAAAACTGCTTCTAAGACTGGAATATAGAGAATGGAGGGAGGGACCCATAAATGCCTTGAACAACATGCTTACAATAAATGCTGCTGTTGAAAAATCCTGTCATGATTTGATAGATCTTGTTTACCAGAAATCAGCTGTCGTTTACCAGAAATTAGCTGTCGTTTACCATATTAGCTGTTCATGTCATGTTGGGCTTTTCAAGAATCTGTATTAGTACTTAAACATTTCAAGTATAAAATCAATTATCTCTGCCAAGTGTCCTAGGGAAAAAACACATCTGGGGTGGCCATGAAAACACTTAACGTTTAAATCTCAGAGGCCTACTTTTACAGGCCTCTCTGCAAAGGCTGCCTTAATCCCCAGCTCTGGCAGTTCTTCTGTAAGTATGCTGCTGTTCAGAGTGTCCAGATTTTCACACTGATTCACTCACTGCTGCTTTGCTTTTGTCTGGGCTCCTCACTGGCACTCATTCCAGGGAAGGAGGCATTCCACCTTACTACTTTGCACAAGCAAGATTCTCTCTGAATCCTTCACTACTGCATCCATTGCTATTACTCCTTTGTCTGGTAATCAACATGGTTATTCTGAAAAGTATTTAAAATGAAACATTTAAGGGCAACAAGACATACTAACATGCCAGCCCACCAGTTTTAATTTTCTGTTTTGCTTTCTACACCTTTATGGTATGGCCCTACAAAAGAGCCCTTTGTGTCTGGAAGAAAAAGAGTCCTAACTCGTCTTTTCCAGGAGCAAGTTAGGCAGAAATATATTGTAAACAGTAAATTAATTTGTTTAGTTTGCACAGTACCCTCATTCTTCTGTACAGTCATAGGAAGGATTTCTCCTACTGTAACCCAAGCTAATTAAAATCATCCCAGATAGTAAACATTTGCAATGGTCAATATTTAATATGCAACACATTCTACATACCTCATTGGACTGCTTCCCACTATATGACATTTTCTTGATGGCCACCACTTCGTTGGTGCGCACATCACGTGCCTGTAAGATGAAAACACGATGCATCACTTTCTTCAGATCATCATTTCCCAAAAGACACAAACTAAACATACTCATAAAAAAATCTTTATCTATTAATTAACTTTTGCTGAGAACTAAAGTATCTTCCAAGGGGTGTGACGGTAGCACCTATTTGAAGTTTCCTTCCAAAGTTAAAGATCACCCTCCTCTTTGTGACACAAAGTATGACATTTTCTGTGCTCAGTATCCATCAAGTCTTTGGAAGAGTCAAGTACCATCACTTTTAAATTAAAAATCACAGCTTATCAAAGACACTCTGATTCAAGTGGAACGGATATTCCCTAAATCAGCTTCTCTCCCTGTCCAGATCCATTCCAGACAAAACAGAAGCAAGGCTCAGCCCCCTTGTTCCATTCCACACATGTCACAGGATGTCCAGAAGATACCTGCTCCAGACACTGGTGGCCTTCTCCCCAGTGCTCTCACAAATTCACTATTCTGTTTTGAGGGAAGGCAGATGATAGAGATTGCAGTGATCTAAGTGACCCCTCTTTGTGTTTCTGTTCAGACTTACACTTTCTCAGTTCAATACAGAATCACAGAATCATTTGGGTTGGAAGGGACCTCCAGAGGTCATCTAGTCTAACCCCCCTACAGTGAGCAGGGACATGCCCAACTAGATCAGGTTGCTCAGAACCTTGTCTAGCCTCACCCTGAATACCTCCAGGGATGGGGCCTCAACCACCTTCCTGGAATATTATCATTTACACCACACAATGAATGTACATGGGTTTTCACACCTCAAAGGCAGACTTCCAGACTTCCAATAATCCCAAGATAAAACTAGACAAGAAGCTCTGTTTAATTCAGCACCAAAGTGATGGCTCATTCACCCTGGCAGGAGCAGAGGCCAGTGCCGCTTGACCTCGCAAGAAAGATGGCTCCAGACAAGACCCCAGCCACTCCTCTGTTAGGGATATCAGCAATGCAGGAGAGTGGTGGAGGAAAAGACCTCCAAGTCTCTCTGATAAGAATAATCAACTTGGATACAAAGCCAAATGATACAAATCAGAATAATGTGCACCAGAGCATTCACTGATGACTGATGAAAAACCTGAGGTTTAATATACTTGAACTACAAAGCACAGCCTATCAGAACGTGGGTTAATAAAGTAGCACGACTCTCCATTTTGCAAACAGTTTTCCAGTCATGCTTTAGTTCTGCTGTTCATCAAAAAGATTCCCAGAATTCCCCGTCAGTCTTTATTTCAACCAGTTATGATAAGCTTGAACCAAAACTATTTTTAGTTTTCTTTCTGTTTGAGAGGATGCTTCCTACTGTCTTGTTGATATTACCTCTAAGATAGGAGGGACAACTATTTTTGGGTTTTGATACAAAAAAGGAAGAATACTATTCTGACTTCTAGATCTTCATTAATTAGAGACAATCTGTGAAACATGCAATTCAGTGAGAAACTGCAATAAAACAGGCAAGCAAAATACTAGAGCAGAAGGAACACAGCTCTAACAAAGGAGAGTGAGTTATTCTTCTGCTCCATCTGCAGTATTCCAGTGTAGTAGGTTTCCTGTGTCAAGCAAAAGCTATTATTACACTGCAGAGCAGGGAGTAGGGTAAGGATAATACCAACACGATTCAGAGGTGCCAGACTTACAGTTTCTAAGAAACTAAGACCATAAGGTGAACCAGCAAAATTCATGTCAATTATGAAAGAAAAAAACAGACATTTTCTGTCACTGCAGGATGTAACAGAAAAAGAGAAGAGTGAATACTCTTGGCCAGTTATCCTGCAAGATGAACAAATCACCCCCTCTTGGGATCACTGCTAATAGTAAAGGAAGGTAGGTACAACTAGCAATGAAAGAATAAACTGCATTTTAAAAAAGGGAAGCCAACACTTCAGGATTACATGCATTTTTCTACTTGTTAATTTCTCCCACATCTATTGTCAATATTTTTGGTTGAATGAACACAGCCTGGTGAGGGGGGTGCTATGTATTAGAAAACCCAACCGAGCAATCTCTCACATTTACCTAACACCTAGAACCCTTCATTGCTACAGCAGGGCTGAGAGAATCATCACAGCTGACACCCCATGAGTGATAAAATGAGGGAGTTTCATTAGCATTTTTTAGTTTTATTGTGATCTTGAATAACTGATAACAGACAGTTCCCAGACAAAAGCCATGAGGATGTTACAAGGCCAGCTAACTGAAACAATCCAAATTAAGGAACCGGGTTTTATGGCAGACATTTATGCACATATATCCTGCTTTCCTCTGTACATACAAAAGACCAATATCTGGTGCCCAGAATAACTTCAGCTGTTGTAGAAGCAAAACGTGAGCAAACAAAAGGTGGAGTATGTCATCAGCTTTGGTAATGTGTTTTTAAACAGTTTTTAACTATAATCCAATACTACATTGATTAGAGGAAGTTCAATTGTTTGCATTAACAGAATCAAAATAATCTTAAAGAAGTTTTTTTCCCTAGCATTACAGAAGAAATGAAGGACCCAAGACACACAGTCCTCTACTTTAGATCTTTACATTTATTTAATTCACGCTAAATTTCTCCCTCCATGTTATCTCTCTCATCTTTCGGGCTTCGGTTTGAGGCATCAGGTACATTACATGAAAGAGGTTCAGATTCAAGGTTTTAGACCTGTTAGCAGTAAAGACACCACATTACAACACAAAACTTACAGGTTAAAACTTTATAACACAGAAATAGCATCAGCCTATCTTCTTTGTTGGAATTCTCTTACTTGACAACAATAAAGCTCCCAAAGGGGCTGGAACAGTGCAAAAGGCAAGTGTAAGCAGTGAACTGCAAGTGTCAAATTAAGATTTATGTTATGTCAAAGAAGCACAATTCAAACACCGGCAAGTACTCACACTCTTTAGTGACTAAATACCAATCTATAATGAATTGGTAGTTTAAAATGGTAGGGAAAAAAAGATAAAGAAGGGCCTAAAAGTTAATGATGTCTTACTTCAGACGCTGGTAATGGGCAGTTAGCCCTTACCACAACTACAAAGTTCAGTGGTGTTTGAGAACACTGTTAGTGCACAGCTCACAGGTTACCCCTAGCTATATGCTGTTTTTCCAGACCTGTGTGGTTCGTGTATGCCTCTAAGTTACAGCGGTCCTGAAAAACTTCGGTAATATTTCCACAATATTATTTCTTCAATACTATTTCCACATAGTAGGGAGACAGATTTGGCAGTCTGCTCCTTTTATACCCACTCTTTAACCAAAGTGAGTAAGTGAGATGAAGTAAATGCTGCAGGTGAGAACTGTTTGGTTAGGAAACGCTTCCTCTCCCCCAGATCTGTTCCCAGACAGTCACTGCTCACAGTTTTAAGCAGGGAACAAAATTAAGAAGCTTTTCCTAATTAGTTAATCTGTGCTGCATTAAATTTGGGCTTGAAGGTTGCCAACATGGTCTGCTGCAATTATTAACAATGAATAGGCATCTCATAAAATACTGACACAAGTGGCCTTCTGAAGGGAAATTGGCAGGTTTGGCCACACCTCCTATAATTACAAATGGCAAAAGGTTTTCTGAGGAAATTTTTTTTTAAACGAAGGTCTTGCAGTACACTCTTTGGCAAACGAAGTTACCATGAGCCATCTCACCTCTGGCTGAGCTATGCTAGCAGTCTGGGAAAAACCCTGCTGTCCAGACATTCACCTCAAGTAAGTTTTATGTAGATGAATACGGGGATTCTTGCCTGCAGTAAGGAAGGATGTGACAGGACAAATGACAACAGAAGCACCAATAGTCAGGTGCCAAACACCAAGAATGGCTTTAAGGGAGCCTGAGGGTATGCACAAACAGAAAGAAAACTCGAGTTCTCTCAAGGGAGAAGAGATAAGGAGATTTATCAGACCAAGAGAGCTGCATTGCCAGTCAGAATTGATGGAGCCGAAATCCATGGTTTAATTAGCAGATAAATGCCTGTCTGTGGTGCAACAATGTACCTAAAAGCACCGGGCAAGAGTTTCCAGCTTTTCTTTTCAATCTATATGCAAACACCTTACAGGTACCACAAGTCTGTGAATGGTCTGAGACTGTACAGACACAGAAAATAACATCTCTGCCCCAAACACCATATAGAAAAATTCACAGTAGTTTCTTTTCCTCTATATGTTTCAAAAAAGTCTACCACCCAACAGCTTAAAGATAAAAGGAAACGCAGCTAAAATTCCTAAGTCATGAAGCTACTTACAAAATAAACTGCTCCAAAGCTTCCATGGCCAATCTCTCGGAGATCTGTGAAGAGCTTTTCTGGATCTTCTTTGAAGAAGAGCTCTGCGATTTCTGGGTCCTTCAGGCTGCCTGCTCGGCTGGTTGATGGCATCCTGCTGGGCAGTTAGCCGACTATCTGGGTTTAAAGTGCTGCCTCAACCCTTGGTTCATCTGTATGAATGGAGCCTCTTCAGCATAGATTACTGAAAGAAAAAAGATTGCAAACCTGCAGTGATTATCCTCTTCTCAAAGAGCCAGAAACAAGGCTAGAGCAGAGCAGTTTTCACTTCTTCCGGAGCAAGCATCCTTGCTGCATGAAGCAACACAACCTATTTGTGGGGATGTGACACCAGTCAAGCATTTCTACAGAATACCAACCAAAACACAAAATGAGACGCATTCCTTGCTCCAGCATCCGCTCAGCCACAAGCAGAGCAGTCATCAGAATCTGTCTGACCTACAGCAATAACAAGTTTTGTCACCAGTGAGCCTACATAACCTTGACACCCTTCCTCTGAAGAGTTACACCCACTACGTCTTAAAGCATTGCTTGGGCTTTGTGAAGTGGATGACAATTACATATATATATATATATATATACACACATACAACAAATATCTATATATATATGCATACATATGTATGTCGTGGTCTTTTCAAGACAAGATATGTAGTACAAGTATGAGGTGTATGAACCACCACTGCCATTTACTAATCTGTATTTGCATGTTTTTATTTCAGCTCAGTACTTTCTTCTGTACTCCAGTTAAGAAGCAAGCAGTGTTCCATTTTTACTCATTTCAGCATGAAAGTAGAGACCCCCCTAAAGCTTCTCCTTCCACAATTAAGTAAGAGATAAACCAAAAGGCTTATCTAAATTCATGATCTCTATCTTAAAACGCCTGCCCTTCAGAAACTTATTTACAATCCCCTTCTTTAGAGGACCAGAATCCAGAACAGGAGATACCCAGTTCCACACGACATGCATCTTTCTACTCTGCTTCAGCAGATGCAAGCATTTCAACTATAATAGCACATGAACCAGCCTTCTACAAAAGCCCATTGGCAAACACTTTCTTCAGCAGAGCTTGCAACTTCAGATGTTGCTGGTAACGTGTGAAATCCTTTCTATTTGTACTGTGCATTTGCTTTCATTTTCTCAAAGCAGGTCTTAGAATCTACTCAGAATTGAAAGTATACTTTCAAGTTGTCCTGAAATTTTACTTTTTCTTTACAATAGGTGAATTCAAACAACCATTACAAGTAAAATACACTTTTTTTTTTGCCTCCTAAAGGAAGGGCCTGGGTATTGAGATTTTGTCTCAGTAATAGAGCTCACTTCTTTCAAAAAATCCCTGTCCAGTCAAGACCTGTGATTTTTAATTTATATTTCATACCTTAAATTTGCTTTTAAAAAAAAAGTTTTACACCTACTTAGTGGAAAAAAAGACAATAAACTTGAGCTTTTCCCCTCCCTGAAGAACAATTCCTATGAGGATGGAAAAAGCCATAATCCTGCATGTTTATACTCAGTGGTACTCTTTTCGAGACAGTTGCAGCATGTTAAAGTGCCAAAGACTGCCTACCCCTTGTTAGTTCAAATAAGTGCCAGCACCACTAAAAGGAATGCATGATTCTGTGAGAGACAGCCAAGACATACCTAGCTGCAAAGTCTGCAAGAGTCTCCTGTTTTTCTGACAAAGACATGTGTGGGAAAGAGAAGGTAGGGAAGCAAAATCCAGCATTTTCACAGCTTTCCTCCAAGAAGTCAGCATTCAGAAAGATTTATAATGCAACCCAAAATGTGTTTCCCTGATAGCCTGTTCTCAGCAGCTAAAGAAAAAACAACACTCAAATCCCAATGGCCAACCAAATATTTTAAAAAAAGAAGTATATATATACACACACACATGCCTAGAAAACATGCAGCTGTTCACAGCTCTGCTGTACTGCACTGATGAGCATGCACACACACATTTTGTATGAGCACAGGTTCACAATAGAAGCCCTGGAAGCAGACTGCCATCAGCACACGACATAGCCAACCGCCAATGAACCGAGCGAGGTGCAGAGGAACAGCACTGCGAGATCTCCACCTTCCTTCCACTGCATAATGCAGTAACTAATACCGCGTGGGAAGGGAAATAATTAGCTTTAATTCAGCCTGTACCTGAAGCACACTAGGCTTTATGAAGAGAGGAAGAAAAGTTTTTGTTGTTGTTGCTGAGGTTTATTTTTTCATTTCTTGCAAATAAGCCAACAATATTGCACTTGATTCCAGCTCTAGCAAGCACATAACACTGAAGGACAACTGTTTCACATTTACAGACCCCAATGAAACAATAGACAAAAAGCATCAGTCAGAAATGCTAGAGAAAGGAGGTGGGGGAAGGGAGCTGATAACCAGAGCACACTCAGTATTATTGAAGGAATGTTTCTTGGATTGACACTGATGATGTCATGTTCCATCTTTTAAGAAGCGTCAGATTCTTACAAAAAGGACATTGTTGTTCAAAAGCAACTGCTCCAATCCCAGAATGCCCTTTTCCCTACATCTGTTAGTCAGAGGGGCTAGGCTTGGATAAACCTGCTAATATGGCCAAAAGTCACATGTCCCCATGAGCGAGCATGCATGTGTGAGCCAGAAAGAGGAGAAAAACGCCGTGCACACAGAGCTGAGATGGATTACAACCTTTTCCCCCTCCCCACCAAGCCCCGATGCCAAAGCGGCTACCAGACTAGTTCTTGGCATCATTTCTCAGCATGCCTCCGAAACTCCATCTGAACAGGCAACACTTCCTACTACTAAAACTCTTACCAGGCTCATTGACAATAAATGCAGAAGTGGAATGGGACTGGCTATGGTGCTGCTGGTCTTGGAATGAGGAATTGGAGCAGAACTTGCCATCAACTGTGATACACCTTAAAATATAGCTTTTCCCCCTTTAATCCTGAGTGCATCGAGACAAATTTAATTATCTTTATTCTTGGAAATAATTGCTGCTTTGAAATGCATGAGAATAAAACCATTAAGTATTAAAACCTATTTAACAGAATAGTCACAAATGTGAGCATGAGACTATGCTTATCATTCAATCTGCTTAGATGGAACTATAAAATGAATTCATGTAAATTCCATCCATAAGAAAGCTTTACACAGTTTTGCTTAATAAAGTGCTCCCATTTTTTATAGAAGCTACAATCTCAAATACCCTCAGTCTTCTTTTTACCTAGACAACATGTGCTGCCTTCAACAGTGCCAGCAGCCGAGCTGCTCTGCCTTCCTGCCTTGCAATAATGACATCTGAACACTTTGGGGAAATGGAAGTGAAGTTAGGAGAAGCGCCATGAAATGTGGTTATTGCATTATTTTAAGTATATTAAAAATACAGATGAGTCTTCAGATTAAAAATAAAACCTGCAACTAAACTGCATTGAAAACTAAATCATATACCAGAAGGCAGCTGGTTTTCTAAGTTATGATCAAGTTGCACTTCTTCCACCCAAGAGCATCTCTATACTACAGGTTTTTTTGAATCGGTGCAGCTATACTGCTGAACACAACTTTTCCCAGCGCATGGAACTGATGACCTCACCTTAGACAGCTCCAATCAAGAGGCCAGAACCTGGTTGTGGCCAAGATACAAGACACTGCAAGCAGGATACAGCACCCTCTGACTGTGCCCATCTCTCTGCTGGCTGAAGAGGCAACAGTTTACCTAAAAGCCAGCTTGCAGGCTGCTAAAATTAGGTAAAAAAATACCACTTCTTTTCCCTAGTTGTCACTCACACAAAAAGATAATATTGCACTGCATAAACACAACTACTGCTACTTAATTCCACTCATAACCAACAAGGTGATGTCGGAATATGAGAAAGATGCAAAATAAACCAGGGAATAACTGAAGCACAAGACTGGACCAACTCTATTTCCATACAGTAGGCTGAACTAACTATGTTTAGTTAGTGGCTGTCATTACTAGTGTAAATGACAATGACTACAGGCCAAAACGTTTTATCAAATTACTTTCATCTGAACAACAACTAGTTAGGAGAAACCACATGCACACATCCACAGAAGTTTATGAATCAATAAGATGTTACATTCCCTGTAATTACAGTGATATTAAATGTACACATGCACACCCCTTGAATCATTGACATAAGGAAGCTGAAGATGAGGACGGGGTCAGACCTGTTCTCTTCTGAGTTTTCTGCCTCCTTGCCATGTCATCTTGAGCTGAAGTAAGACCCAGCCCTGTGACTAACATCCCCTGGGATCCTGCAGAGCAGAACAAGCAAAGCTCTAAATGGTCATTTGCTGTCTTTAAAAATGCATATAAGCCTTACGCTACAGAGACCTCAGAGATATTAAAATCTGTCCACACTATGCCAAAATATCTGACTGCTGTCAGTGTCACTAAGTGACATTTCACTCTGGGGAGTGTATGAAGTTGACATTAAATTATCTTCTCAACACACTATTAAAAATTTCCTGAATAGCTTCCAGCTGACAGTGAAAATTTCCACTACTATCATAAATATCGTAAACTGAAACTACTGAAAGAACCAACTCCTAATTTCTGTCTTTCTTTTACTTGCAGTTATGCCTAAAATAAGAGTTTGATGTAAGAATGCTTAAAACACTGACTGAAAAAATTTCAGTATAGCACTGAATGTTTGACCTGGAAGTACAATTTGATTGGAAGTAGCAGGCAAATCATTCCCCATTTTTGACAGACTCTTTAAGGTAAAAAAAAGTAAGGAACATTACAGAATGCAAGTTGCTGCTTATATACAAAATGTGAAATAGTCACTACTTCATGTATTTTCAGAGAAAACAAAAAAAAACCCCAAACCAAACTCAAAAACTTAAAATAACAGTTTTCTACCATACAAACCAAAAATATCAACATGTATGAGCTGTTTGGTTATAAACCACACAGAGTAAACCTCAGCTGAACTTTCAATACCATATAATATTACTGGTTGGTAGAGGAAGCTTCTTCTCGGACATATTTTTGAGAGACCACAGAGGCTTTCCCAGCACAACATAGAGCTGCATACCCAGGCACACATCATGTGATCAAGCCTGCACTGCTGAGCATAGGAGGCTCAGCTCAGGCTGTTACATGACTGAGAGTAAAACACCTGGTCTACAACACTGCAGAACAAGGCCATGACATATGGAAAGAGAAAACACAATGAATGGCATATGTATCGTCTGAAATAGAAATAAACAACTCCTGCACTCTGAAATGTGCTCTCTTCAGGCAAAGTGGTATTTTCCCACACCAGGGTGTACTCTCTTCAGGCAACAACGGTATGTTGCAACACCCATCCCTCAACTCTATGGGGTGTAGCATGATGACTTGAGTCTAACCTGGTACTGGGAGGGCTGGACAGTTGATGGGGAAATATCAGAAAAGGTTGAAGGTTCAGCATCAGAATAAATGAACAAACCACACCAGGAGTACTAATATATGTGGCTTCAGGAATGATACTACTGCCCTAGTTCTATGTATAAATCAGCCTTTAAAGTTTTAGCCTGATGAATTCTATGCATGGAGTTACTTTATCTGGAAAGATAAAGGGCAGACAGTGATTATGTACTAGACATCCCATCACTTTATTTGCTGCTCATCAAAAGCCAGGAGCTAGACAGCCTGCTGTGGTGGGTCCTTTCTATAAGGGCACAGACAGAAGTAGTTCTGTTGGCTTATCTGAAACCCAGGGGATCTGCAGCCAGTGCAATACTGTCAGATTCAGGACTGTCTTCTATCCACCCTCCTGCACATATCAGCAAACGCAGGGACACATGTTCATCGGGTTCTTCATGATCACTGAGAAAGTACATTCTTGATCATGGCACCCAACTTCTCCTTTCAGCAAGCTTGTCAAAACTACAGACTGTTTCTTATTGCTTTCCAATTAAAAAAAAAAATTTTATATATATATATGTATGTATATGTCCTGGCAATTCACCAAGTGCTGTGGATGTTCCTTAAAACTTTTTAACATAGGTCCACCCAGTCAACTCTCTTTTTTCCTATTCTGACAAAAGCAGAGAAACTCTCAAGTGCTTTAACATGCACTGTACACATGGAAGACACCCTGCTCATAGCAAAAGGCAGCTGTTTCCTCAAACAGCTAAAAATCAGCTTCCCAGCCACACTCAATTACACCATGGCAGATGGTATCAAGACAATTGTATTGTAGGTGACAATCACCATGGAAAGTCTATCAGCATCTCCAAGGTTCTCCAAAGGGACAGCAATTTTAGTCACTTGATTCACATGAAAACACATACCACAGAACACTCGAGTACTTGGGTAAGAAGCTTCTTCCACTAAATTAATAGCATGTTACTTTTACTTTTTCTGCTCCTAGTTCTGTGATTTGGAAATCTTCCAAAGGTGGTAACTAGGGAAGAAAAAACAAAAATCCCAAAAAGGAAACAAGAAAAACCTGGAGACGCAGTAAACTGCATTTAGCTTCTCCCATGTCCTGCAAAAGGGGCAAGAGGCATTCAGGAACATCTCCCCAGGTATCCTACTAACTTACTTTTACCACCTAGTAGTGAGCTGCAGCTCAGATGAAAAAATGCCAAGAAAGTAATGAACATGCCTTTCGCTTAATTATCTTAAAATCATTCTTTGGTACACTTTCTCCACACTGGATCCACCAGGACTAGCTGTCATTAAGGAAAAAGGAAGTGCAGATGAACGGCATTCTACAAGAGACTGTTAGAAAACCATTTAATATTCAGGAAAAAAAATCCAAAATGCTGCCACAAAACTGATTAAAAAAAAGGAACCATCCTGAAATAGTGCCAGCTACAAGCAGAACAAAGACATCTGGAATGGGGTAAGAAAACTGGATTGTAGAAGGTAACTGTGGACCAGGGAAAGCCCCACTGAGATACTGCTCTTCTCTGCATGAATTTTCAGTCTAAAGCTTATGTAGGTGAGATGCCTCCCTGCACTCTGCCAGTCCCCAGGGTAAGAGAAAAGACAATATTGCCCTGTCTCAGAGTGAGAAGCCACTTCTGCTGCCAAAGTCTGAAGCAGGTGAGATCTTACAGCCATGCTGGACGCTTCCATGAATTGTGTTACAACAGTAAGAAGCACTTTGTGTGGTCTACAATCCCATGTATATCCGTGTAACAACAGTACCACTTAATGTGCATGAACTGAGATCTGCAGCAGCAGCAGGAGCTCACAAAAAAAAACGGCCATCAAATCCTGTCCCCTCAATATCTTTCACATTCGTCCATCTAATTACTTATAGAAGGAATAGCCTATAAAGATAGGATGAATCTGCACCTGGATATTATGGTGAATTCCAGCAGCTTTTTGTCTGTGTCAGTACTTATGTTCAAACAGGCTTTTTGTACCCCAACACGGTGAATTTTTCTTCACCTCACAAAAAGCAAGTCTACCATTCCAACGAGATTCCCCATTCCTTCCTCTCTTTCTTTTCTTTCTTTCACTGCTTTTCTACCTGTGTTTTTTTCTTTTATTGTACTTTTCCACAGAATAGCCTCAGGAAAGCACTTTTATGTCACAATACTGCTTGCATTTCTCCTCTACATGCACTTGTAGACTCTGTGGCTTACTTTGATTTCCTCTCAGGATTCTGACACTAAAATGTCCATCATCTGCTCCCCGAATCACTTACCCCAGCACACTTTCTTATCCTGCTGAGCTGTTCTGCTTGGATGTTTACTTTCCAGGAATGCCACTAGCAAAAGGGTCAGAAAGCTAAGTTTCCCAAACCTCCACTGACAAGCCCAGGTTCTGTGCTTCTGGGTTGGGTTGAGTGCAAGTGTTTATTAGGATGATCCACATCAGCAGTAAAGTCAACAGATCAACAATTATCCTGTGCTCTCCTTCTAAAACAAAATGGAAACAGTTTTTTATATTTCTGATTATTTCTACAATCTCTCAAGTTTTCTGTGCACTGGACAAGATAACTAACTGGGTAAGCTTCTTCCTGTGTTAACAACAGATACTCTGAACAAACTGAATTTATTTTGAGAAGTTACATATGCAAGTTATAAACAAACATAAATATAACTAACACTAACACTATCAATACTGCTGAAAATGTTAGTTTTGTTAACTGGTAGTTTTTGCAATGTCATTCACCGAAGAAACACCAAATCTACCACTGACCCTACAACTTAAATAACACAAATAAAAGAGGATGCAATTGAAAGGAATATTAATGCCAAAAAGCATCCTGTATGTTTTCTCCTATTTCAAACAAAGCGTCCATGGGACCAAAAGTTAGACATACAGAAGAGCTGAAGAACAGCCAGCATTCATTTCTGAAAGACCAATGTCATTAAAGTTCAAGAAGTGCTAACCATACCCTGACATATTCAACATGAACGTCTCCTGAATGTCTTTGCTTGTGACAGTTCTGGTACATTTATTAAGAAGGTCAGCTCTAAATTTAGTAATTCCTTAGGCTAGTAAAGCCATAAGGAAGGCAACTGGAAAAAAATGAAATCTTTTGTCCCCCTTCCTTTGCAATTCATTAACTTCACAGTTGTTGCCAACTTTTCCTTTACTACATAAAGTACCACATTAATGCACATTCTGTGACTGCATCACCTACAGACAACTCTTTTTGGCCCCACCCCTCTTGGACTGGAGAGTTTATGTTTTAATGATTCCAGTACAGGAGATGCTGTGCTGGCAGCACACTGGCCAGGAAGAGGTTAGCAAGTGACCAGTTGATGACAGTCAAGTAAGCCTAGAGGCAAAAATACTGGAAAACTTCAGCTGCCCATACAAAAAAAAAAAAAAGTCAGACATCTTAATGGGACTTGTCCTTCTGACAAATAAGTTAATAAATAAACTCAAATTCTAAGTAGACTGGAGTGCAGAAGGACACCAGGACACATCCACCCCGACCAGAGGCTATGTCCAACCCCCCCAGTCCACAAGTCAGACTCATTTGAGCAAGTATGAACCTGACAAAACTGCAGTCAGTAGGAAAGGCCTCAGGCAGAATATAAAGTCACATACAAACAGAAAAAAATGCAACTGAAAACTGGAAGTCTCTATGGGAATTAAAAACCAAGCTATGAGAGAGAGGCCTCAGGCAGTCACCCAGTCTAATCCACTACTGTGCTGGAAAAGAGCCACACAGGAGACAAAGGGTGCAGGAATGAAGGTAAATCATCGGTGCAGAGAAGATGACATATTTTTGTCACAAATGCTGTTCCCTTCCAACACTTGTTGCTCCAAAGAAGGTCCCCACAATGGCTTCAGCCAAACTAAGCAGAAATAAATAACTGAAGTAATAATTAGTGTTAGTAACATGCTAATCACTTGGTGACTGTGATACACTAAGAACTAACAAGCCAAACGTTTATGCATTAGACTGTATATCATTAAAATAGAACTCAAAAGGATTATTCGAAAAGAAGTGGGCAAATTCTTGTACATAAAATCATTGTGACTATTAGCTAGTCGTCAGTGGAGAACAGAAACACCACCTCTGAAGTGAAACAAAATTGAAAAAAGCATGAGGTCAGATATATAATTACATATTTTGAGCAAAGGCCCTTGCAACCAGAGAGGCCACAGATACTGTGCAGATCCTGCATAGTATCTGCATTTAACAACTGGAATGGGAGGGAAAGGAATGCAGCAAGTTTTATTTCGGGCAGTTGTACCAGAAAGTACATAGGAACCTTAAAAACCAACATGACAGACCAACAAGATAGGTGATGAAAAGTCAAAAACTAAGGAACTGTCAAGCACATATCTACTCAAACTAAACAGCTCAGGAGCTGAGCCCTGTGCAGATAGCTCAATGAAAAACTACTGTACAATTACACAAAGACAATGTCACATTATTTTTTTTAAAAAACAAGATGAAGAATCAACTAGGAAAATAATGTAAGATTTCTGACAATACATTAAGAAAGTCTCTGTCATGGCCTGCTCCTGCTATTATTCTTCACTTACATCAAGCAATACAATGAAAGTACAGTACAAAAAGGCCTCAGAAATTGGAAGTCATAAATTCCAAGAAAACAAACTAGGCCTGAAGAGAAAAGGTGCAAGAGTTAAAAATCATACATAAGGAAGCCATGTCAAGTGCTCAGACTTCAAAAAACAAGGGGAAAGTCCATAAAATGTAAGAGCAGCACATTTATAAAGAGTGAAAGAATTCAACCATTCAAGTTATAAAGAGTAAAATTAACTTGGAGAAATTACTGCAAGGTACCAAGCCCAAGAGATAAAAATACTGCTTTTTAAACCAGACATTTCCACCAGTAAGAACATCCACAGGCAGGTCAGGCAAGGTACTCCTGAATGCTCCTGGCACTACTTCTGAAGCATACAGTTGTACCCCTGCCAGGAACAGGATATAGGACCAGACAGGTGATGTGTTAGAACCTGGATGACAATTTTTATATTGCTATTCTTCTAGGGTCAAAAAAAGCATCATCAAAACAAACTTTGTTATGAAAAAGGTCAATTCTGTTTAACATAGGAGTTCATAAAATATACAACTACTATCACAAACAGAAAAAAAGGTTTATTGAAAGGCTGCACAGAAATAGAGACAGTACCTTACTAGGTTCTAGTGAGGTACACATACATGATGGACCTTCATCACTGGGTGAAGACAAAAAACCATTTCAGAACAGGTTACCAGGGAAAGGTGATTCTGGTCTTTAGGAGAGACCAACCTAACAAAGCACACAGAGGCAGTAGCAGCATGGCAAGGATATACAGCTGCTTACATCAGTTTGTAACTTAAAGCAGGTTCAAAAAGGAGTTCAAACATATTTCTGGATCAAGAGAGTTTAAAACCTTCTATAACTGTTAAATCTACCAGATTACCTGTACCCATGAAGATTACCTTTACCAAGCAATTATTACACACATTTCAGGAGGCCATGAGCGCCACTTTTCCTCCTGGAACTCCCCAAAGCCATGGCAATTTGTTCAGTTTTACCCCAGCTCAGGTTGAATATTTAGTTTTCCTGTCTCCATATGACTGAGTAGAACCATTCTTTTAAACAGCACACAGCAAGAGGATGAGTCAAACAACTGAAAGCAAACAAAAACAAATCAAAAATTACCTTTCCCACTATTTCACCTACTCAAAGAAATGCTTCTCCAGTGGATTCTGCAAGGTCTAAATTACTTCTCTTTATGCCCTCCACTTAAAAAACAGTTTTCAGGATGTATTAAGATAATAAGCATACCCTTTTAATTTGAAGAGTTTTATCTGCTTTCATGGGGAAAATGCTCATTTCAACTAATATACAAAACAATTTAGCTAACAGTGGTTCAGATACAGAAAATGTCTCAATTGGTTAGTTCAGATCATAGGACAGAAAGTTTAGTCCTGTTTCTGCTATTTTAAGCAACTATATAACAATCACAGAATCAGATAAAACCCAACTCCTGAGAACATCTCAAAAGCCACTACACTGATTACAAGGCTGCTCCAGAATCCCACTCCTAGTTTGATTAGAAATCAATTTAAGAATAAGAACTCATTAAGACTGATTCACAGTTTTTATTTACTATTTGTCAGTTTACACTGACTTAAGTCTTTTTCCCATACTGTCTTTAAAGTTTTGTTTCCTTTTCAACATTGAGGGATAAGCACAAGTACAGAGATATGTGTCTGCTTAGCCTGTCAGCTGAAAAAAGCAAGCCAGTTTTGCCTCCCTTTATGACACAGAAGGGAAAATTGACTTTCCAGACCCTCCTAATAGCCCTTCATCACATCTCTCCCAAACTAAAGCTTTTTTAGGGGTTAAACATCCCTGACCAGAATTCTCCACATCTGCTTATTTCTTGGACACACAGCATTAAAGTTTCCATTCAAGTTAAATTTCCATTTCTAACCAATAAAACAGATTTTTATATCTTATATATTTTTATATACTATAAACATATATTTTATACATCTTTTAACATTACATATATCTGTTGTTACAGCATGACCATATGCTTTGTACTACCCCATTTAAGGCTCTATTACTGCACATCCTCCAGCTCATTCAGTCCTGCCCAGTTAGACTCCAGTCTTCCTCTGGATTCACAATGCCCTCAACTTTATCCCAGCAACTTTTACTCATGCAGTCCCTTTATGTGTGCATCAAGCTCAAAACACCATTTACAACTGTCTGAAGACTGGTCCTTAATAACTAGCAGCAGCCCACACTTCCTCCTTTCAACAGCACTAACTCACCTTCCCATAGCCAGTCCCAAATCATACTTGGCTTTAAGAAATCTCCAACATGATGCTGTGTCCAGTACAGACATCAGTCCACCTCCATGAGATGAACAGTCCTTACAGTGCTCCTCCATCCTGGCCACTGTCTTGCTCCATCAGCTCTCCAGCAAGCCCCTCCTGTTCAGGATAGTCCCTCTCACAACCATCCATCTTCAAGCATGGGCAATACTGTGCAAGTAGTTTTTAAATCAGAAAGCGTGGGTGAGCACACAAAACATATCTTTGCTGCAGATAGGGGAAGGGAAGGTATAAGAAGCATGCAAGAACCTTTACATTTGAACCATTCGCTTTTCACTTGATCCATCATTCTTTCCACTCCTGTGCTGATGGCTGCCCCGCATTTCTGCCTGACACTCCTCAGGATGCTCTTGCTCCCCCTCACCTTCCCCAACTGCTATGAACACAACCACACCATCATCAAGCTGCTGTAAAGAAAGCAATGGCTCCCAGCAAAGACTTTTATAAAAATAGGATCCAGCTGCACTCCCCAAATCCATCTAGACAGGGCACCAACAGTGAGGAGGGGGAAACTTGTTGTGCGAGCTTGGGAATGAGTCACTCAACCATGGCTCAGCCAGCCCTGACCTCTGAACAAGGGAGAAGGATGATGCCAGCGTAGAGGGCAGGCAGCAGTACCTTGAGCCTGTCCTGCATGCTCGTGGTCTGGCTGCTTAGCACAAGTACCCTGGTCCTGCATGGCCATCTGCTGGAACACAGAGACCACCCAGTCTGGCAAGGAAGGCAGGTAAATGGTCTATTTACCCAGAAGTTTGGGGCACATTTGCTAAAATTCCATAAACCCAAGATGTGTTGTAGAAGCTCTGATGTCACTTTCACACAGAAGAGACATTGTGCCAGTGATAGGAGACTGAGGCAGGAGAAGATTGTAAGGGCCTGCTTCCCAAATTCAGGCCATCACAGGTTTTTGTGCTACATTACAGCTGTTCCATTTGCTGACATCTTATCTCTTATGTACTTATATACCCATTACCATAGCAACCAAATTCCTCAGAACATATAATGTCATTTTGGTACCTAGTGTATTAGAACAAAATTATTAAGGTTACAAAGGCAAGCACTCCAAAATTAGAAAGTGTCAGAATTCAGACTGCCATCTCCCTTGCCAACCCATCTCTGCCTGCTGCCTCCCTCCTCATCTCCCAGGCTCGCAAATCACCTCTCCTGCAAGCTTCCAGCTCCATTTCTCCACCAGCTACAGTTCCTTCCTCTCTCATCCCTCTGCAGCCCCAGTTTCACCATACTTCTGTCCTGACATATTCTTATCTCTCCTCTCTCATCTGACTTTTTTTATACCTCCCGCATTCACACCAGGCATCTTCCTCCTCCACACTGCCTGGGTGCACTCCAGGAATAATTCACGGAACAGAGGACAGAGATTCCTGACAGTCTAGGAACTGGAAACAAGAGGAGGCTCTCTTGCAGGGAAGAGTCCTGATCTCCTGTAGCCCACGTCTGGAACATCTTCAGCTGCTCTCTGAGGATAACTGCCTGCTCAGCACGAGGACCTGCAGAGTACCTAAGCAATGCACAGTGCTGCTTTATACTCTTATTATGGCACTGTAAGAGTGGGTCCCACTAAGAATTAAGTCCCTGTTCCAAAGGTGCTTTGCAAACACAAAGAGAGTCTGCATCTTGATGGAACTTATACAAAACAAATTAATCTTTAAGCTTTATCTGCCTATACCATTCTTTTATACATATATCACTAGAAGGAAGACACACGTGGAATTCTCAAGTGCTGTGTTTTCTCTGAGCATCTGCAAGCACTGTAGAAGTGAAGAGTGGATTCCATTGCAGTGGAACATAATAAATTTAGAAGGTTTACAAAAAGGTACATCAAGTAATGGACTTAGGCATACTGTTGCTTGACTGTTTCTCCACTAAGAAATACAGGTTAAATCAATACATCACTGTCTACACACAGAAGAAGGTAAATGACTACATCTCTTCTCCAAAAACCTGCTTAAGAAATTATTTGAGTTTGGCAGTATTCCTTACTGTCCTGAATTCAAAGAATGAAAGCAGCAGGTCTGCACCTGAAGCGAATACTCGGAACAACAGTTCAGAAACAAGGTCCACAAAGCAGATTTTAATGCCCAAGGTCCATCCTACACAGGCTGACTCTTACTGGGAGTATTTGAAAAAATTTTCTCCTCTACACCAACTCTTCAGCTTCCAAGCAATAAATACTGCAATTTCTTCTGGCCTAAAGAGAGGAGAAAGTGCTTAAGTCACTTGAATGTACCCAGTAAGGTTTAAAGCATTTTAAGGCTGAAAAGGCAGAGAAGGCAATTTCAGCTCAAGGAGGAACATATTCATCCTAAAATTGACAGAAAACTAAACAGAAATTGGTTTATTTATCCAAACACCTTTATATTTCATTGGTTCTTTGTGTGCCAACACACAAAGCTGGTTTTTGATCCAGCTGTTCTCAGCAGTCATTCACAAAAGCAAATGAATGAAAAAGAAATAATCAACGACCATCTCCTCTCCTACCCTTTAGCTGAAATGAATGGTAATTTGATTGCTTCAGCTGATGGACAAAACTCTTTTCTGTGCATTTAAATAAAAGGTTAATTGAGATATGGTGGAACCTGTTCTCAACACTTGGGCTTTCTGAAAATAAGGCTGTCCTGCCTGTTTCAAGGACTCTGGCCTCAGCTTTTGCATGAGGTGACGCATGGAGCTGCCAACAGGTGATTTTTCCAAGACTGCCCTGATCTTTGAGAGACACAGTAAAGGAAGAGCATCGCAGAGAAAACGCCAATTAAAAATATCTTCTACTTCTCCTTAAGCATTCACAGCTGGCAGGGACTGAGCTCAAAGGCCTTTGTCTCAAGCAGCACAGCAGCCTGTGCCTTGCAGGATGGCAGCAGTAGCTGTTGCAAGGAATCTCTGATCTGAAGGTGATCAGTGATTTGGTCAAAGCTCAACCATGCTACTCAGAGGCACACAATTGTGCCATCTAATGAAGGATGGTAACTGGAGAGGATAAAAGCTGTTACCCAGAGCTATAACCACATGGCAGAGCTGGAGTAGGATTTAGATGTATGGTCTGAAGGGCTTCTTTAAGTCTGCAAATATGTGACATAGGGGTCTGGCTCTATCAGGATCTGAGGGCCACAGATAGCCATAAGAACAGTGTCAAGAGAGCAATGGGACAGACTTTGCCAGGGGAATGTTAGAAGTTTTCAAAAATAAATCACCTGCAGTTGTTTCAGTATTGTTGTTTTTTTTTTTTCCTTCCAGAAACAGAGCTTGGTATTCCTCCATTTTCATTTTAGCAAAAGGACAACTCACAGAAAATACCACCAAGAGGTATCTCTATTTCCCGGGAGAGTTTATCAAACATTTTTAGACAAGAGAAGCTGGCTGCATTAGAGTTCAATACTGTCACTCCTACCTGTTCAGGTTCCCTTAAGATGGTCCTCTTCCTTACAGAATCTACCCCACACACAGCTATGCTGCAGAGAACTACTCCTTATTATAAGGCAGGAAAATGTGCAGCACTTTTCACTTACATTTTAAGAAAACTCATGGATTTTAAGAAGTAACATGAAGACTATCAGTTGTTATCTAAAATCCAGCTTAATTAATGATAGCTATGCATGTTTAGATTTTACCATGCCACAGATACTTTATACTGAGAAAAAGTATTACAAATTTTGACCCAATAAACAGCAGAAGCTTTTACAAAGAGCTTTTCCCTTTGGAACAGAAGCGATGGTTTGCACTAGGGTTGATGGTATTTACTTGTTGGTGAAAGTAAAATAAAATAATCTCACTGAAATCTATTCATTCTGAAGCTGAAACACTGTCAGTATGTGGTATTCAAACATACTGTCCACACCAACTGAAGAAAGCAGATCACGGTTCAGGCCAACGGTTGCTTGCAGAACAAGGAGAACAACTCTGCATGACTAACATCAACTGACCGTCTCAGCTCAACAGGATAGAGAAGACCAAGGTTCTTTTGGCATTTCTTAAGTCTTATGCTGGGTCTGGAAAAGTGTGGAATGTTCAGAGCTCTGGTGACTAGAGGTTGCTTCATCTCCCAGCTTTTCATTTTCACTACTTGCTCCTAAGAGGATATTATTCAACTGCTGAAACTCACTGTCACATCTGAACTAATTTCATTACCAAGGCACCTGATATTCAATGGGTAGTTAGCAGAGTTGTAACAAATATTCTTGCCTTACAAACATGTTAACTATGACTAAAATGTGACAAGTTCACAGCAAGAACAAAAAGGTCTCATGTCCTGTTTCTTAAATACATTGGGTCAGTGTTTCTTTTTCAAGTTTCATTCAGTGCCCAGTCTATTAAAATGAGGAGCAGTTAATTATTTGCCTGATTTTATAATCATCTATCTTAACATAATTTACATTTATCACAAGACGGAGTGTTTTCTGCAGAAGGGCTAAGGCAGTGAATCACAGAATCATGTCCACTTAGCACCTTTTGACTCTGGACTCCCATCCTGCATACACCCAGAGAACACAGGGGCCGAGGGCTCTCTCTGCTCCAGTGGCTGTTTAGAAGTAGATGTTAGCAAATTCCTTCCACATCTGTTTAGATTTCAGGAGACAGACATCCATATCACACACAAAAAACTACCCTCACATCGTTCTGGCAGGCAGGCATTTGAAGGGGCACAGAGAGAAAAGGAGCTCCTCATCCCTAGGGACTGCCTGTGAAGGGCACTAGCAGTGTGTAACAGCAGAATACTAGAGGAAATTTTTGCACTATTGCAGTCTGCACTGCACTTACTCTGGGGATAAACAAAATACCAATCTCCACAATCTCCAAGGCCATCAATCTGACACCTTTTGTGAATACTAAATTCACACATAAAGAACTTTCTCCTTTGTAGGTTTTGAAACATCTTGCATGTCATTTCCTACTGGTAACTGAAAAAGCAGCATAATTTCATACCTGGCAATTTGAAGCCTCTTTTTCAGCAGTTTGGAATAATGGATTATGCCTTTTGTTTGTCAGGAGAAATAGACAAATAAGAGGGGAAAAAAAAACCCACAGTAAAGTTTCAAGCAACAGTGCCTTTACTAAAAGATGATCTATTTGCTGACTGCTCCTGTTGGCTAATAAACAAAGGGAAAGTCAGGTGTCCATTTTACAAATTCTAAGGATCTTGGAATTTTGACCTGGGAAAGTAAGACAACCTCCAGATACCTTGGGCAGACACACCCCTAACAACTGACCAGCAAAAAGCAAGAACTGCTACCTAATCATGCATGCAGATCACCCCTGCAGTCCAGCTGGATAAGGAGCTACTGAGAACTCAACGTGCCATGCCAGAAAACAGTATTTACTTTTTGGATGCAACCTATGAACAGCAACCAAAAAGTAATTAAGGTTCCTGAACACAATGGGGAAAGACTGCAAAGACTATCAGCTCCAGTGTTCCTCACCACCCAGAAGCTCTTACTACATCTGGACAGCTTCTCAGAGGCCACGAGCCTATCCCCTCAGAACCAATACTCAGAGTTTATGACCTCCAAATACCTAAAAAAACCTCTCTGGAGATTATTTTTGCAGAGTCATTTTGAGTGAGGGAATATCTAAAGCTCTAACCTTACAAAAGAATAAGCATGTCCATATTTCCATGAACTGTATTGCTCAGTAGAGCTAACGAGCTATGTGACAGCCAGTTGCTGCTAGGCCACTAAAGGGCTCACATCAAGGAGGAAGAACTGGGATACAGTCTTGTATTACATTTCACAGACTTGGACAATATCAGCCTGGTTTTATCAGTCCTGCAGTTGGTTTTGACTGCTCCCCTGATCCTGGCCAGGGCCCAAAAGTAACCTTAGTGGAAAGCTCCTGTCAGTAATACATGATATTTAGACAAAACATTTGAAGAGTATAAGACACTTCTCCAGTTGAAACCAACACAAACGTGACAAGGAGTCACTGTGCAGTGCTTATTTAAACATCTCCAAAATGGTAAAAAAAAAAAAGAGAAAGTTTATATCCAAAAAGAAGAAGATCCCTGAAGCAAGGAGGACTTAGATCCTTTTTATAAATATGCCCGTAAATTTGCATCTGGCACAAAATACACATCACATCCTCCAGCAAGGCATGAAGGAGTTATTTCTGAGAACTTGGTAGTAAAGACTGAAAAGAAATAACTGTGCTTCTCTCACTCTCTTTTTCTATTAAGCTAATTCCTGTTGTATAAAGTCAGCTTGAAAGCTCCTTTCAAAGAAAAAGTGAGAGGGAGGAGAGGAAGACTCAGATCTGCTTGTTTTTTGCATTTGACATTCAGGTCTCATCCCCTGTTTTGTTTTCCTGGAGTACGCAGCAGCACAGACCTCACAGAATGATGATATCACACCTACCAAAAAAAAAAAGAAAAAAGCAAAACCCTAGCAGAAGGGAAGCAGCTCTCCCTCAAATCAACAAAGCTCTGCTTCTGGCTGTTACCTTTTGGACAGCTCAAAACCCAATGTGTCCAGGAGAGAAAGAATGTTCCCTTTTGACCCCCAGCCCATGAGAGCAGCCCATCAAGACAGGAAGGTGATAGTCAAGACATAATCAAGTTAAAAAGTGTTTGGTTAGCTGTAGAGATATCTTGAACACTATACTGGTTTATGCCTGGTTTTTATTGGTTTGGAGTTATACAGGCAAGTGGCTTTCATCATGAGGAAACAAAGCAAAGCAAAGCATGTTTAAGTCGCTGTAAATTGGAAACTGATCCTACTTAAAGGCTTTATGAAGTTATTTTTTTCCATATGAGGTAAGCATTCCAAGAAGGATCCTTCCTGCAGAGCAAGTACACACACTGCACCGGAGACAAAAGGAATAGCTAGATGTCTCTGCATGCAGAAGGCAGCATATGCAGAGGTAAAAACCACACCACTTACAGCAAGGAGGCGTTCATATCTTGTCTGTATTTATTAAATCTGAGGAGAGGCCTGTGCTAGAACACGTGCAATGACTGCTCCATGTCACAAGGAGATTTGTCCATCCTGTAATATCTGAAGTCAACACATCAACATGACTGGCATGCTCGGAAACAGCAGGTTTTAAGTGAGAAATACCTGGAAAAACTGGAAAGCAAACTTCCAAGATGCTTCTTGGAGATTCAAGACACGAAACTATATGGTACATGGCCATCTTCCTTGTTTCTAACAATTTATGACTTAATTTTCAACAGCAACAACAGAAAAAAAAAAAAAAAAAAGAATTATAGAAGGGGAAGATACTACATACATGGTCACGTGGTTCCAATGATAGCTACTGAACAGCACAATGGTGACAAATCATTCCATAGCTCTCTGCTGTGATTTTGGGGTAATTAAACATGAAATTAAGAAGATTGCCATCTCCACCTTATATACAAGCTAATCAGTATTAGCAGGCTGCTCAGTTCAGACAGAATACTAATAATTTCTCAAAGCAGAAAAACACAGCCTTGCTATTAATTAGGGACAATGCTCCAACAATAAGATCAACTAACCAGGTCTTCTCAGATTTTGTCCAGAAAAACATTTTTAAAAACACCAAGATCTCTCACAACTCCCCAGAATTTACAAGCCCTGTTATTACTATTTATCTTCTTCCTTTAGATATTCTGGCATAACAAATGGTTGATTTCAGATAAAATGCCATTACAGATTTCTGTGAAGCAGCTGATGCCTTCTACGAAGCTTGACTTCAAACAGTAAAATATTAAGATACTTAAATAGACTATCTAAACATCTCAATCTCCTGCCCCAGTGAGAGAAAAACAACTGCCATTAAGGAATCAGCAAAAGGAGATGGTAACTCTTTTCAGAGAAGGAATTTTACTCCTAAATTTGAAGTCCGAGCTCTGTTTTATCAGATTGTCCCACTGAAACATGCTGAGTCCTGTTGGGTTAATTCTGGAGACTAGTCAGGACAGACATACAGTGACCACCTCTGTAATTTTCTGTTTACACATTTACAGGATGGATTCTAGTGGTGAGACTGTGTGTGTCATGTCCTTAGAAATGCTAATCACAGGCATGAAATCACATACAGAAAACCTCTAAATCAGCAGGTGCTCGATGCCTCCAAACCAGAAAATAAGCAGACAAGTAGAATCACAACTCACACCATACTCTCCTTCCACTCATGCTGCTCCATACCACTCATGCTACTCGGTATCATCTCTGTTTCCCCAACACCTATGTAAATACATAGGTAGATTTTGCAATGTGCATGATAAACAGGTATGAACATTTTCAAACCAGCACAGGTAGCATTAGTTCCAATCTGAGAGCAGATCTTGTAGAAAACTTGCTTAATTTCATACTCCATGGTTGTGGCAACATTGAACAAAAATCCCTCAGAAAACCAAGGTTCCAAGATACTGAGCACTTCTACATAGAGACTGAAATCACAATGTTTTTGAGGTTATTCTGGTTTAAAAATAACATGACCAAAGCAAAAAAAATCCTTAGTTTTATTATTTACAAACAAACTCCAGCAATTTTTCTGCATAGATATGCTTTAACTTAATACCAATACTGTCAATCTCTCTGCAGAGACAGTTAAAGGAGAACAGAGAACAGGTGAAAGCTACTTGTGATGAGCTGAGCAATGGCTCCCCCAGCAATGCTTGCAAATTCCTGACACGTACAGAGGCTCCAACCTTCTCTTCCTTCCCAGTGCATCAGGTGAGAATGCTTTCAGCTTTTTACGACACACAGCAATATGCATTTGCATTACACAGTAACTAGACCCTCAAGAAGATGTGAGATTCAGCTGTAGCAGGGACTGCACAAACAGGATAAAAGGATACACTCTGCCTCCACAGATCTCCATAAAGATGTCCAGACAATCCTCAAGTCTTGCAATTTTATATGCACAAGAATATTTTTTCTTAGATGAGCAGACCCCAGTTATCCCTCTGTGTGACTGACACCCAAAATGAAAAGAGTTAGTTGCTGTTCATCAAGTTCAGGGACTGACCTACAATGTATTAAAGGCCTCTTCCAAATTAATTTAAAAATAAAAATCAGCAACAAGTCACATCACAGTAACATATAATATTACAAATTTCCAAACTGCCATTATGATAAGAAAAATTCACATAACACTCACATGATGAAACAAACAACCAATCCTCTGTATTATTATAGATCAGCCAGACTTTCAGGAAGAGATCTGAGACAGGTGCTGCTGAACTTTGAGGCTGGTGCTGTGCCACCACACCCCTCAGACAACGCAGCATCTCACTTCTGCTTCTACTTTACAACCTAGAAGGTACTGTAGTCCTGTTGGTCAGATGTTAGCTGGGGACCAAGGAGACAAATTCTGCCTCTGTTACCAGATATGCTGAGTGGATCTCTCACTCCTCCACCTGCACTTCAGTATCTCCACCTTACAAATGTGAAAAATAAATATGCATTCATCATCCATTTAAAATACCTTAAGATTTATGGATGAAATTCAGAACTGCGAATTACTATTATTATCCTGCCAACTATAAAAACATCAGATATGCAAGATAATATTTCTGTGCTATAACTTAAATTTCTATTTGTGTATTAATATTTCATTCATCATATTAATATTGATTATAGCTATTTCTATTTAAACATAAAAGTATATGTAATACCTACAAAAAGCATAGTGATTATACCAATTTATACTCACTACAGCAATTAATTGTCAATACCAGAGTGCAACAGGAAGACTATTCAAATGAGGATCATACACTCTGGTGCAGGACCAGCCATTGTGGAAAGACTCCAGAGTCCCATGTAATAGTCCACCTGCCCACAATTACCAATTCCTGCAACAGGGGAAAATACAAGATACTGAAAGTGAAGTGTGAACTAATATTTTCAAGATGCAGGGGCTATTTAACGAAAAGCACTTACTATTAAAACATTTTGGAAGATGTAGGGACTTTTCCAAAATATTTTTTGAAACAGTGTGCAAAACACACGTCAAATCTTTTTCAATAAACTAGCAAATAATTCTTTAAATGTTCTTTATGGTTTTCTGACTAATTATGAGATAGTGAAGGTAAACCATATTCTATATAAGTAAACTCTTTTCATGTTAGTCTACTATCCAAAGCACTCTGCTTGTTATTGTCTAATCTGGGACAAATCTTATGCCCAGTCTTGGTTTTGCAAACAAATTTAAGACATAAGTATTGCAATGAAATCAAAAGTAATGGTGAGAAAGAGATCTCGCTTCTTTCACAACATTCTGGTTTGTATTAAAAGCATTCGTTACCTCTTCTTAAGTACAGGTTATTTCAGTGTTTTCGGACCCTGCACTCTGTCTGCCCAGACAGTAACAGAGAGACATTTTGAAGGCTCTGGTCAGGTCAGGACTACAGTGTAGACTGATCTGGGAAAAATATGGTCAACTTCTGAGCTAGCAGCTCACAGCAACATCTTCTGAGAAAGAGAAAAGGAAGTATCTCCAGTGGCTGTCATGCAATCAACTACAGACCAAGTATCGCCATGAAGCCCTCTTCCCCCACCTCCATGGGCATGCTTGTACTGCTCTGGACACTTGATGTGGCTTTTGGAATGGAGATGCTCTAGGATTCATTTGCCTGTGTATTGTGTCAAATGAAGGAAAAATAATCCTCCATCCTCCACAAAGGTGAGACAATCGGCATTCATATGGGTTCGCCTGCATTCTTGCTGCAAAACGGGCAGGTCCCAGCAAGAATTAAGAGGAGGTTCTACCACACACCTCCAGCCAGGGACTAACCTAGTTTTAAATACTTCAAAGCATGGATAGAGGGGCTTTTGTGTGGAAATAGAAGAAGGAAAATTAAGCCAAAAACCCAGGTATGAGTGTCGGGTTTGACTATATGGCAATTAACCTACAATAAAAATGAAGCTCGGCATCCTCAGCAAGGTACTGCTTGTGAAACATATCATTACTTCCTTCCCAATTTTGATATGCACTTCTAGAAGCCAGCATGAAATTTTTTCAAGGCCCAGGTTACCCTCTTTTTTTTAATTAAAGTTGCAAACCTTCATAAAAACCTCAATCCAGGAGCCTGTATCTATAAGAGAATATGCTAATATCAAGTGGGGTTTGTTCAGCTGATGCCAGGGAAAATCGTACCACTGCAACACAGCTAAGTCTTTATGGGTCATGAATCTACATTACTACAGTTAGCCCAGTAACGTAATTCTCAAGAAGAGACTTTGATGTGCAAAGAGTAATAAAAAAGCTAAGGCAATGTAGGAGGGCAGTGGATTTGAAGTCAGAAGATCCTGTGCTGTGACCCTTGAAGAGGTACACAGCTTACCTAGCGCTACAGGACCAAATAATACATAAATAGATCTCAAACACGGGGTTTAACTAGTTTGCTATCTAGGCCAAGAAACAGTTCTGGAATATACTTAACACCGTTTAATTGCATCAAATCATGACTGACCCAGAACTTATTTTAACAACTGTCAACTTCTATTTGGAATAGGCAAAGTCAAAAAGCAAAGATCAGGTTGTACAGTTTGCGAAGAACACAGACAACCCAACCATTCAGAGCAGCAAAGCAAAGCACATTCAAATCCCATGATCTTTATTCAGACTGGGTTACAAGGAAGTGGGAACTGGGAGGAGCTCACGCTAGCTGACAACTGCAAGCCAGTACTAAAGGAGAAACATGTTGCACTGCCACCAGGATGCAGCTTGAGAAACCCTAGTAACTGTTGGTTTCCCGTGGAGAAAGTTACTGCACTACTTACTGTCTACTCGTGGCCTATTTGAGAAACAGTGCTAGCAAAAATAACCTCTCTTCTCATCTCCTCGGCTGGGGGAGGGAGTGACAGTCACCAATTAAAAGAGGACTAAGGCAAGGAATAAAAACTGCATATTAAGAAGGGGGAGGGAGACAAAAATAACAAACACGTGCAATACCACATGCAATTCTTTCCAAGAAATCCCAATACAAGAATCCTCTGGGAACAGGCTCATAAGTCTGTTACTGGCTTGCAGTAGTGGTATGTCAGGGAAGAGGAAGGATTGCTGCATGCTTGGAAAACAGATCGAACACATGGACTGGGAACAAGCCAAAAACTGTTAAAAGAAATGTTCCCTACCTTTACAATATACTTGCATTCGCATGTTCCACTTTCCCATGCTCCTGGAACCCAAAGCTTTCCACAAGTTAGAAAACAGCCAGATGAGAATGAACTGAAGCTGAACGAGCAATGAAAAAAGAGAGACTAATCCTGAAGGACCTAACCCCTCAAAAACTGTCTACTCATGCTCAGTAAATGGCAGCAGACTAAAGGGAAGAAAAGGGGTTTTGAAGTTTAGCTAAACTAAATGAAAGGCTGAAAGCAACTTGATTTACATTTTAAGAGTTCAGGTATAACACATACTGATTTTCAGATTGCAAACTATAAGCAAGAATCTCTGAGATTAACATCAAATATCAAAATTTACTTTTCAAATATGGCTTGACATCACTGACATGCAAGAAGAGCTTCCAACTAAATTCACAGGCACTGCTCACCCACATACTGATAGCAGGCTGCCCTGTAAACACACTACACTTGATGAGCACAGGAGAAAACTGTTTTTATAAAATTACATCTTATTCTAAAAAAAATATTTGCACGGCTATAGCCAGGAGTGTAATAAGGGTCAGTGGAAGATCACAGGCACAGAAAACTGCAGCACCTGCCAGCTTGAGAGTTCTGTGATTTTTACTTCTTTCCTCAAGATCTAAGTTTTTCCCAAAACAAAAACGTTTCTAGTCTTTTCCATTCTAAAGACAATATTCCATACATAAATCTCATGCTGTCACCTCATCCTGACCCCTAGAGAAAAATCAAAACTGCTTCTAGCCAAGCAATACAACAGACAAAACTATTAGCTACTGTCCACTCATATTAAGACGACACCATCACTGTAAGTCACGTTGGACTGTCCTCACCATACCCCTAAGAGAAGGAAAACCTCATCTCTAAGCTACAGAGCAGGTGTGTAGCTAACTCTGCATAGCTGGGCTCAGCAAGCTCCAATTAAACTGGAGAAACTTCTCTCTTCAGAGAAAACTGATTGCTGCTTTGGCGACTTCATGTTTACAGCGGCTACTTTGCCTTTTCTTCCAAAGAAAGCAATATTTAGTAGGATATTAAAAAAAAAGTCAAGAGTAACAATACTTTAATTTCTGACAAATATTAGAAGTACTCAATAGCCTCCCTTTGGTAATTAAAAAAATACTGTGATTCCAGCAATTATCAAGTATTTGTTTAAAAAATGCTTTAAGAAACCAGGTTTAGAGCACCCATTGTGCTGTCTAATGTCCATTGTGTTTCTAAGGGCCTTCAGAAAGTATTACTTCCTCCACGTTTTGTACTGTAAATGAGCACTTACAAAGGAGAAAGGAATACAGTGTCTAAAGGCCAACTGGTTTTAAACAGCTCTCCATCCTTTCCTCCTGTTTTGTGCATACTTTTCCCCTCAGACACTTTGCACTTTACCTCTGATTTTATGGGTTTTATGTTTAAAGTTCTGCTTTCACAGGAAGGACTCTGCTTCAGCTCTGCACAGCTGAGCTCCCTCTGGAACTTCACACGAGGGGATTAGTGGTTTTCTGACCCTTTATCCATTGGATATTTTCCACACATAAATAAAAATGTATGATGAGCAACTCCTCAGCATGTTAAAAAACAATGAAAACAAAGAGTCACAAAACCCAGCTACTACATGTTTAGGAAAAAGTGCCACCAACCATCTTCATCTGCAAACATTTCTCTGGTTCCACGGCAGCACAAACACTCTAATTGCTGGCTGTTGTGGTGCAGCCCAGTCCCTTGGGTTGTCTCCAGCATCAACTAATTGTGCACTGAGCCCCTTCAGATCATCAAGAGGACATAAAACTTTGTATTTCTCCTTAGGTTAGCTTTCTGCTGGCATAGTTCAGTGCAGGGTCAAAGATCAAAGCCAATGGAAGGGTATACATGGAAAAGCAGGTGGAGGACAGACAGGCTCACGCACCTAAATCAACTTCTAGTGCAAAAGGAACTTACCAGCAAGTGTAAGGCCACAAAGACTGGGGTTTCATCCTGCATCATGTTGGTTAAGAATGAGAAGTGTGTACAGAAATGTAAGACACATAGAGAAAGGATAGCCACTGGCCTCATCAGGTTTTCAGTCACCCCTCTCTGCACTACTACAGGCAAGCTTATCTCAACACATGGTTAACCGAGAAGGGACATCTGTGCTCCTCATAACTGAAGCCCTGACAGCAGACCCAGGATAACTTTCTAATTCAGACATTATTCTAATCCAGAGTTGAAGATAATCTCTTTCCTTTGTCCAGGTTCACAAAATGAAATAAAACTAAAAACCTTCACATTACAGAGCATATTTAAACAGGAAAAATGTGATGGCCACCCATTACCATTGTAGTTCAGAATACACCATCCTGCATCACCACTGGGAACACCAAAGGTTTTTATAGCTTCTAGTGTGCTCTTCAGCATCACAATATGCTGTTTATGTGATTTTAATATGAACAGAAACACAACAGAAAAGACTTCTAAGATAGAGTCTTAGGGATTATGCAAGTGTTCTCCAAAATACATTGAGAATGGAGTAAGACAAGTGATATTTATCATAGCTTCCTTATCACCTGTGGTTCACAACTAGAGCCAGATCAACCCAAAACATTTTCTTATTTGACAAAACATCTATACTGTGAAATTAACTTATATGAGGCATATTTTGCAAGTGACTGTAGTCTCCATCAAGTTGGACCAGAAGTATATCCTTGCAGAAGAGACAACAGCAGTAGTACATCCAGTCTGTCTTTGCTAGAAAGTGAATTAGCACCTGGAGATGAAGTACCTAATGCTCCTGTTGAGTATGCAACAGTTGTGTCAAAGTGGAACTCAATACTGCAAAGTCAGCTACCTACAACAGCTTTAAAACAAATCTCTGAATTCTCTGCCATATCCATTGTTCTTCACAAAACATCATTACAGGAAATCCACTACTAGCATACATCTGAAGATGTCATTATTAGCACGGTATTTGCTTCTCTTTTAATGTGTCTCAGCAAGCATAAAAACCAAGGCTCTCTAACAATTCATTAAAAACTTGTTATTCTGGTGACAAAAACTGATTAGTTATAACGGATAGGCAAAGATGAAAGCTGAACAAATCGAAATACTATTTAGATGGAAGTAAACATTTAAAATTCTCCAACTGAGCTTACACCAGAATTTAACAGGTAACTTTTTGCAATAGTCTAACTTGAGGCCTAAGTCACCTTATCTGTATACAATTGTAACACCAACATTTTGTACTCTACATGAAACACCTAATTTCAGTCAAGTCAGAAAGAAAAAAAAAATTCAAACTATCCAAGGAGTTTTTACTTCAAGCAGTTGTGATTCAACAGGATTAAATTTAATTTAAGCTGTTCTATCAGAATCATTTTCTCTTCAGTGAGATATTCTTAATGGAAAGAGAAAAACACGCTCTCAAGTTCCAAGGACAAATTAAGGTTCAAGTTTATCAATGTATTTCAGTCAATAGGTAAAAGGAAGAGGAGTCCTAAAAATGGCAAACCAGTCAGAACTAGGCCAATATTGTGGAGAAAATAAGATGAAGGCTCAAACCAATCACGGATTAGGTTTGCCCTTGGACATAAGTAGCAAAAACTATGACATGCTCAGTATGAACAAGCACAAAGACAAGGAAAGCATAGACTCAAAGTAATTTCAAGAAAAATGTATCTAAAATCATATTTATCACAATAAATTGTTATTTTGTCAGCTTTAAACATGAAAACAAACCTTCACTACGGTCAAAATATAGCACAGTTTTCCACTGTTTTCACTATTATGATGTGCTACCTAATAAAGCTGATTTTCAGACACTGAAGATCTGAACTATATTGTTCAACAATATATATGTGTATATATGTATAGTGTTAAGGGTGGTATTTTGGGAATATTTATTGAGGCATTCCAAGATAATAACCTTTATCCAAATACATAAAACAAGAGCCATGTCAAATGCACTATAAACAGCACTAATAGTAATGAATCCATAACACCCAAACCTTCAGATAACATCTTATTAATCTGCCCCTGGCATGCACAGACACACTATTGTAGGGACTCTCAAAACGCAACAGTCAAAGGTGAAGGACACAATTTGTTCAAATAGTTAACGCAACTGCTATTTAACCAACTCAGCCACTAAAATGACACCTAATGAAATACTCCATCCCACGATAAGCAACAGAGACAATCATACTTAACATGAAGCATTTTTCTGAGAGAATAAGTCCTCAAGGCTAATATCGTTCTGTCAATTTTTTTCCCTAAAACAGGGAAAGATCCACATTTGACAACAACCATTTTAATCCCTGGTTCTTCCTCCCCATTTCTTGTACCGCGCCCAACACAATGGTACAACTCCATGTTCCAGGTATCGCCTTGATATTTATTTCTGCTTTCACAGTGACAAAGGTGAACTCGAATTCTCCAAAGATGCTTGCAGCAAAGCAGGCTGAGCCATATTCCTAAAGACATCCCCACACGCGGGTTACAGAAATCCAGCCTCCATGAGATGTTTTAATCTGACAAACTAAAATGGTTGGGAAACGCTATTTGCTAACGGAATCGGCCGCCACATGCATTGCTGAGGAAATGCAATAAAAAAGATCTTTAAAATAGGTCACTTTCATCCAAATTCCACACTAGCACCGAACAAAATGGTATTTACACCGAAAAGTCAACACTTGGGGAGGAGCGAGGAGCACGGAAGGAAAGAAAAAAAAAGGGGGGGGGGGGGGGAGGGGGGGGGGGGGGGNGGGAGGAGGAAGGGACAGGAATCGGCACTGGTCTCTGACGGACCCCCAACCCCCGGGGCCCCGAGCTCGGCCCTCGAAGCCCACCGGTGCAGCGCAGACAAAAAGGCCCGAAGCGCAGGGCACGCCTGGCCGCCGGGAGCCCTGCCCCAGCCCTAGGCCTCTGCCGGCCCCTGACAGCGGCGGCCGCGGGGAGCAGCCCTCCAGCAGCGGCCACCCCTCCGCGAGAAGCGCCATTTCGCCTCCCTCTCCGCTGCTGGGGCCGAGGCAGCAGCCCCGAGTCCTGCGGCACTGCCGCAGAGCGCGGCGGGGAGGTGCCGGCCCCACCGGGCCACCCCCCCACAAACTACCAGCCCC
>VWZX01003366.1:576086-615691 GCA_013399015.1 Galbula dea | reverse complement strand
GCCGTGCCTGCCGCGGCGGAGCGGATCCCCTCGGCCAGGCCGCGCCGGGATAGCCGCCTGCCTGCCCGCTCCCCTCAGCGCCGCCCCGGCTCCGGCTGCTCGTCGCCGCTCCTCCGCGCTGCCCGCAGCCAGCGGCCCCCGCCCGCCCCTCTCGCGAGACTTCACCGCCCTCTCCTTTCTCCCCCCACCCTCACCGCGACCGGCGGGGGGGGGGGGGGGGCGAGGCGGGGGGGGAAGGGGGGGGGCCCNTGGCCGAGGCGGGGAGGAAAGAGGCGGGCCCAGGGGCGGTGGGACCTTGAGGGGAAGTTTGAGGGAAAAACTGGGGAAAGTGTGGGGCAGTAAGGGAGAGGAGTTGCTGTTGGAGGGTTGTTGGAGTAGCTGAGGGTTTTAGAGAGGGGTTTGATGGGGAGAGAGGTTATGGGAGCTCCGTGTGGGAGCTCAAGGGGTTGAGAGGGGCCTGAGGGAGGAGATGGAGATGGAGATAGGGAGTTGGGGGGAGGATGCTGTTGAGGCCATGAGGGCTTGGTGGGGCTGTTGAGGAAGGAAGGCTTGGAAGGGAATGGGGAAACTGAGGAAAGGCATAGGGGAGCTTAGCTGGTGGTTCTGGTGGGGACTGGGGGGAAGGAGGAGAACTTGAGGCCTAGGCATGGGTGTGAAGGGGCAGAGTGAGAGCAAGGGCCTAGGTGAAGAGGAGCAGAGTGAGGGCATAGGCATGGGTGGGGAAGGGAAGGGGGGAGTGAGGGCAGGGGAGAGACCTGGGTGCAGGTGGGATAGGCAAGGCTGGGCTTGGGACAGGGTAGTTGGATTGAGGATATCGGGCTGAGTGGAGCTGCTTTACTGGCTGGGATCAGCTCAGCTCAGCTACACTTGATAATCTGAGGAGATGGTAGGTATCTGCTTGTGCTAACTGTTGTGCAACTGGCCTGACCAAATGGGTGCATTTTAGACTGTCTGCCCTTGGCCAAACTGTATCACTGTATCCAGTTTATGGCCAGAAGAGGGGGGGGAAAAAATCTCCAAACCTCATGAACTGAGCACATGGCTTCAGGAGGTATAGTCTTGGCTCTCAGTGGTGGGTTTTGAACTTGGTAGGTTGTTGAGCCTTTGTGTGCTTTGGTATCTTCATTTATGAGCTCAAGATAACATTTGGCTTCATGCAGAGATTAATTATCGCATCTGGTAGTCACATTTGTTTATTTGTTTTTACTATACATTACAGCTGGAGGAATTCTAAACAGTCCACCTTTCCTTCTCATTGTGCTCCTGTCTGAACAGAGGAAATCACTGAGGTCGGTCTCCCTTGTGTTTATAGTTGCTTTCCCTTTCAGAAGTATGGGGGCAAGGAATCATCAAAATAACAATTTGTACTGACATCCTGATAATACATTAAAAGAAACAGTTATATCAGATACAAAGTTTGTACAAGGTGTGTTTGTAGGGATTGCTTCCACTTTTAAATTCAGGATTATATCTGAAGGGACAGTGTTCTCAGTTAAAAAGTACTGTCCAAATATTAATGATTTTGAGATGTCCCCAGTATAAAATAGTACACTTGTCAATCCAGTATTACTGATACACTGAAATAAAAGAAGTGAAACAAACTTCCTTCCTTTTTTCCCATAAACTAGCAGGTAATTTGTACCATAAGAAGGCTTTGTATCTGGCAGGCATTGAGGGTGGTGCTGAATAGTATTGATCTAAACTTTTCATGTACCTCTAGACAAGTAGAGCTCCTGGGGGCTGTTTAACCTGGGATGGAAGGAACCTGAGAACAGAGGTTGGCTGTAATAATTGTGGACAACATCTAGAGGTTTGCCAACTTGTCACGTAGTGGTCTGATAGTTGGCCTTTTCAAATCCCAAGAGGAAAAGCAAGACAAATGTGGATTACTTCAAACATGTGCTGTTGTAAGTATTGGGAGATGCAAACGAAAGGTTTATCAGATTATCTCAACCTTGAAGTTGGCAGCTATGACAGGAAACTTGGTTTCATTCATCTGCCAAAGATATTTGTAGCATATCTTTTGACAAGTTGAAAGGCATTTTTGTAATGGCACAAAAATAAAACCATCTACTTTCTGAAACTACAGTTTCTGTCTCCTAAAATAATGTGGGTTTGGAGGCATGCTTCTGGGGAAATTAAGAACATGCTTGAAAGGTAAATATTTATATTTTCAAATGTTAGAACAATGGTGTTTAACACAAATCTGCTCAGCATGACCTATCAATATATGTTTTTGCTTGTTTTGTCAAATTTGTGGGTATTGTTTGCTTTTGCAGATGAGAGAACTAAATAGAGCAGTAAGAGGGACTGATCTGCCCATGGGGTCATAAGGTAGAATTAAGAATGAGGTTCTCCTGAGTCTTGATCTTGTACTTCTTCCCACAGACAAGTTGCCTTTAAAGTTCATGAATTATGAGAGTAAAGGCTTCGGTTAGTAAGGACCTAACCCAGCAAACAGTGGTGGAGAGTTGGCCTCAGCTCTGTGTTGCACCTGTAAAAACCTAATGATAGTCTTAGGTAAAAATCCTTAAGAGTCTCAAACAGTGGCTGCAGAAAACTGTGACTAATGCTTTACCATTAACTATTTTACTTAAAATACTAGATCTGCATTTAATACATATTTAGTGACTGCTTCAAATATTAACAGTATCATCCGTGAACCACCAGTTTAGAGAAAGCCTGCTGGAATTCCGAGGGAACAGACATGTGGAAACTATCATGTTTATTGCCACCAGCTAAACTAAATAGGCATCTTGACCATGCTTTTCCAGCCTGGACTATTAGGCATCCTCTTGCTGCCTTCTCAGATGATCATAGTAGGCATCTAGAAAATTAGTTTATCTTAGTTTGCTGATTTCCTGATGCAAATTGAGTTAATTTAAAGAGGAACTAAATAGGTTTGTGTATATCTGCACCTGGGATTTGCACTGGTCTATCTATCAGATAGCTATACCCAAAGTGAATTCCATCTGAAGGAGGTGCCAGAACATCAATAAATAAAAATGACAAATTGCCTAGCGATTCAGCTGGCAGGCAGGGCTGGTCTCAACACGTCGTTTCCATGTGCTGCGCAGAGCTGGTGCCAGGGTAGTCCCATATGACATTCCAGTGTGGACAGGACCTTTAAGAGCATGCATCAGCACTCCATAATACTGTAGAAGAGGAAGTAGAGAACAATACTAAGTCCAACGGAAACTGTGGCAAGAATTTTTTCGAGGCACATTGTAATTAAGCTGGGAATTTGGCCAGGCCATTGGGGTTAACACCCCTACTTCTTTAGAAGTGTCATAGTTTATTTTTTTAATGACTTAAAGTGATGAGAAGCTTGGCTTTCTGTGTCAGCAGAATGACACCAACTCTAACAGTATAAACCTCTTACAGTGATGTGAAGGTGCTGGTTCAAAGCAAACTCAGAGCAGTGATGGGGCCTAGTACAGTAATTACTGCTTTATACTTTCAGAAGATAAGAAAGATAAGAGTGTGATTAGGTCTGAGTTTCAGCTGCTGTAATCACAGTCATACCTTCCTTAGCCTTCAGTCCACACACTGCTTTAATCTGACTTTTTTTAAGCAAACAATGGTAAATTTCCAAATAAAATGTAGAACTTACCAATGAAATTTGGTTAATTATGATAGCAGTTATTATCAAATAACAGTTGTCAATGCTTTTGTTTTAGGAAATGTGTTGTCATACAGGAAGAATGTAGTTTAGCCAAATTATGAAGGTTTTTTAATTCTTTCATGGCACTGAGGTTTTTAGAAGTGTTCCTTGAGTGCATTATGTACTGATTTAGAAACTAACTTTCAGCTTGTTGTATGTTAGCAAAGAAGATAAGCACTCTGTTTGTGTTTGACTCCTTATGAAATGCACAAGTGAGGAGTTGTTTTGCTTTTACTAGCTCATGAAACTTGCTGTCATTCCTGTCCTCTAGTTTGGGCCATTATTATGGGTTGCAAGGTTATGCAGGGAAAACATGTTCTAGAGAAAGGCTGGTCAAAACAAACAAGGTAGTCTTTCAGATTGTGGTAGTCGGGTTTTGTATCAATGAGGTGAATGCTTCAGTACCTTCACTGGGCTGAGGATATCACGTCAGACAGTATGTCTCTCAAAGTTTGTTATATCATAGTGACAAAAATGAAGCAATACTGGTGTTATTATATAACCACTTCTGTATTATATGACAGCAATAATACTATTTCACTCTTTTCTGTTATTTTTTTATTTGATAAAGAAACATGCTCCTTGCTGTGCACTTATGATTGTCCCATGAGTCAAGGGAGTGGTTTTATCTCTTAAGGAATGAGGTAACAGTGGCACAAGAAGAAATAGTACTTGCAAGGTCATATCAGTGTCAGAGGCATAAACAGAGTCTCAGCCTTTTGACTGTCCCACTCTACCCTCCGGGCAACTAGAAAAAAGTGGAAAGGTGGCTTTTGCAGTCTGACTCAACAGCTTTTCCTTCCTCAGCAGCTGCCATGTTGGGCAATTACAAGTAAATGCCAGTAGGTCATTTCCACCTGAGTCAAACAAGTTTCCAAGGTACTCTAGGTACGCATGTCTTCTGATGATGCTCCTTGGTGGATCTTTGCAATGGTTTGTTTTGAAATATTTTCAGAACTTGAAAAAAATCTCTTTTTGCCAGAAGTACTTTTCTTCTGAGTACTTTCAGGGTCTTTTGTAATGCTTGGTTTAGTGGTGAGCATGGTAGTTAGGTTAATGGTTGGACTCTTATGATCTCAGAGGTCTTTTCCAATCATACTGATTCTATATATTGCCAAGGGGCACCCAGGAATTCTTTTTACCCTTTTCTGCAAGAGAATAACAAAAAGCTGATGAAGCTATTGTTCTTCAGGTGCTTTTTTTTTATACATAGCTTATAACATACATGCCAAATGAACTGATGTTAGGAAGTACTTGCAGAATATCAGTACAACATATCGTGACCAGTACTGCACAAGAAGATGCACTTTGATAGATTGGATACTTAAGTGGAGTGTTGGGGTGTCTCTTAAACACAGTTGTAGATAACAATGTTCTTGACTCCCTTTTAACAGGAAAATCAATGTGTCAGTCCAAAACCTAACTTCTTCCAGGCTGTGGCAACTGAGTATAAAGAGTCTGTTCAGGTATCTCAGATCTTTTCCCAACAGTAGGGCTGAAAAGGGCTTTACTCTGGAATTTGTTCAAAATGGATGGAATGGGCAGCAAGGATGTGTGGTGTGGAGGCCCTTGACCTTGAAGAGTGACTGATGGGAAGCAGCAGCACAGGAGAGGCTTGTGACTCGGTTCTGGTCCTTGGATGGATGGGTAAGAAGAGGCCTTTGGCAGAGAAGGGTGCAGGGTGACTAATAATGTGAAACTGGGAGGAAACTCATTATAGTTATGCAATGTCAAGGCAGCTTGATTTCTCTCTGAGAAGACAACTTTTGTTAGTTGTCCCACTGGCATTTGTCGTTCACACTGTCTTCTGAATAGAAAATTTAAACAATTGTTTCTGTGCTCGACTTAGGAAGCTTAATTTAGCTTTTGTATCAATGAAAATACAACAGCATGTTTCTGTGTTCTCCCTCTACAGAATTTCTTCAAGAGTTACTTTTCCCCTTCCCTTTCTTACTGGTTCTTTCTCTTTGTCCAGTAGCATAGCTAAAATGAAGAAACTTTTTCTGGCTGTTTTGCACATGGTCCCCACATTTCACTTGTTTCATGGCTTTATGTGCCCCTTTTGCAATACTCCCGAAGCTCCACTGAATTTTGCTGTGGTTGTTCAGGATGTTGCTGTTGTCTGGTCTAGTTCTTCTCTGGTCAACAACAAGTTGTCCATGAGCCAGCAATGTGCTGTTGTGGCCAAGAAGGCCAATGGTATCCTGGGCTGCATTGTCAAGGGCATTGCCAGCAGGTAAAGGGAGGTGATCCTACTGTTATACGCAGCTGTAGCAATGCCCCACATGGAGAATTGTGTCCAGTTCTGGACTCCTCAGCACAGGAGAAACGGAACTCCTGGAGGAGAGATTCCTTATTAGCATTACTTTTCCAGTAATCTGGAATGAACAGCTCTGCTGTTGACCCCATCTGGATCTTGATCTTCCATTTTATAAGTAAAACACCACGTTTTGCAGTGTTGTAAACATACTCCCAGGAACTGATTCTTATCTATAAAACTGGGATGAAATTGTGGCCTTGCTCTTCAGCAGTTCTGCAGTCACCTATCTCTGAGACATTGTGTTTCACTCTTGAACAAAATTCTAGACGAAAAAAGAGTTAGACTGCATACAGATTAACAGATCTGTTGCTAGTATCTCTGGCTACTGCAGCATGACTCACCCATCAGTGCTTGTCAGTGTCTGGTATGACCTCATTGAAAGCTTCAGTATCTCATATGTGAAGGCAGGTTGTAATCCAGTGTGGGAATCCTAAATAGGTGGAGAATGAAGTTTTGAGGCTGTGATAATGCATACATCATAAACATCCCCCTGATGTGCCCTCACCAGAAATACTTACAGATCTCTGAGGATCTCTTAATACTAAGTCTGCCTTTCCCATGCTCCTTTAAAAAAAAAAAACAAACAGCCACAAAACAAACTAACAAAAACAACCCCCCAAAACACAAACAAACAACAAAAAAACCCCACCCCATCTGTAACCGTTCCAGGCAGCATATAAATCAGTGCTGGTGGGAAGACTTAAGAGTGGGTGGGACAGGTCAGGGAGGAGATGCTCTGTTATTTGCAAGAGCAAGAAATACATGGTGGTTCCTTTTGATTTATCACAGCTTCTAGAGGCTTTTTCTTTCTTTCTTTCTTTTACTGTGTCAGTACATAGGGCTTCTGGTATGCTGGTTTGCTGGTTGAGGGAGACAGGTGAGAAAACAGCAAGAGAGGCTGTAACAGAGGGAACAGATGAGTGAATTAGCTTGTGGTACCTTACATGTATAGCTTAGGTAGTGTGATGATGAGACAAAGTGAGAGGCAAAAAGATTTTAGAAATCAGATAGTTCTCTGCAGATAGTTCTCTTCAGCTGGTGTTTGGTGAGTAAACACGAAGCTTGTGCTCATGCCTCTACCTCCTTCCCATGGGCTGTTATGTGCTAGCAGATACTAGCAGCGCTGCTCAGTTTAAACTGAGCCAGCTGCTGATGCTTTAATTGCAAAATCCCCCCCATCTACTAACAGACAATGCAGATGCTATCGTCCTCTCACCTGATACAGAGGGAACTTTGAGTCTCTAAAAGTACAAGGCTGGCATTGTCCCACAGGTATCTGCTGCCTCTTGAATGCCTGGCTGAAAGTGAAGCCCCTGGCCACTGGTCCACTTGGCAGTCCTTAGAATATATGACTGTCTGGTCTTATCTTGCTACAGACAATTTTTACATGTGGCAAATTTGTCAGTGGCAGCTTTATCCATAAGCAGCAATGGTCACTGTCTCTTGGCTTCCCAAACCCACTGTCCTCAAAGCTGCTGCTCCTCACTAGCTCCAGTGAGGAACCCAGAGCCTTGCACCCTGTGATAGAGCAAGGATCTTGCAAAAGATCCCTGCTTCAGTGGATTACTGTGCAGTCCCTTAATTCTTGTGATAGCAGCTTCATGTGTAGGACTGTCCTGGTTTGGGATAGAACAGAACTAATTCTGTTCAGCGATTTTACTTTTTAGTTGAAGCTGCTCTAAGAAACTGCACTTTCTGAAACTAGTGGCATGTTTTCACAGACACTGCCAGCTTCTAGCAGTGATAAGGCCTAATGTTTAAATTTACTACCAGGGATTGGAATGCAAAGCAAGGTCACTGCTAAATCTTGTGTCTCATGTTGGAGGGTGCAGAGTAAAGGCTGCACCTTCAAGGAGGAGCAGACAGGACAGGTGACCCCAAACTGACCAACTAAAGTATTCCATCCCATATATGTCATATTTGGTACATAAACTGCGGGTCAGTCCCTCCCTTGCTAGATTGTTCTTGGTAGTTGGGTTTTTTTGTTCTCCCTTCTTGGTTCCTTTTTCTCCTGTGCTTCGGTGATCCCTAAGTTCCTGCATCCAGTACCAGGACCCAGCCCCTGAGCCTGACTCATCTGCTGCTGAGGCCTTCTGCTGCAGTATCTGTGGTGACGTAGTTACCATCAATGGGGGTTTGGGTTTGGTATTGGGTTCTGTACATATTTGTACATATTTCATTTAACATTATTATTATTTTTATTAAAGTAGTTTTAGTTTTATTTTCCAATCCACAAGTCTCTCTATCTCTCTTTTATCCCCTTTCCCTTCCTGTTGTAGGGGGGGCAGGGGGTAACAGGGAGCATCTGTCATTGGGTTGGTGGTCGGCCCAGCCTCAACCCTCGACAAGGACTTAGAAAAGTAAATAGTGTTTGGTATGGCAGGACAGACAGACACTCTCCTTCTAAAGCTGTGCTGTCCTAGCAACGTTAAGGGATCCTTCTCGGGAAGTGCAATAGAGCTGCTTTATCACAACGCAGTCACTATGCAGAACTCGCTGTGTCCTCTGCTGTGCTGTGGGGTGGGCCCTGGCACCTGTCTGAATGTATTAATGTCCTTGCTGCAGACCTGCTCTTCTGATTGACTCTTACCTGGTGAGTTTGTTCTCTTGCCCTTTGCCTCAGGTGGATGGTAGTATGATTTTTGCATTCCATAATTTTTTTTCTTGAGAATGGGAACATGGATTTCATTTTTATTTAATGTTCTAGTCCTTCTTTAAGGAAGGCATAGAAGGTTATAGAGTCAAGGCATGTATGCAGTTTGTTAGGAGGAAATACCTGATGCCTTTTCATCCATGATTCCTTACCAAGATCAGCCAGATACTATGTGCTTAGCTGTTTTGTGAATCCAGGGTGAAATAAGTTGATAGCTCTGCCCAGTTTCTAATACAGAGATGTGTACATATGCACACACAAAATACAGCTAATGCTAGACATGAATGTCTCTCTGCTGTTCTTTGCACAGAGGCAAAGGCCTAAATGATGTTTTGAGACTGAACATATTTTCCCTCATGGATATGAGGCTTGATATACTAGTGGGCAAGAGATGGAAACCTCATAGCAGTACTGTCCACGCTGCATTCAGCTGTGGGTGTGTTGGGTTAAATAATTGATCCAGTATTTTTAGTCCCAGTGCTTGATTTATATCTTAATTTTTATCTTTATGGCTTTTCTTTCACATACTGAATTATATGTAAGTTTCTAGTAGAATCCTGCTCTTGCATCAAGCTCAAACCTCATTGATGCTCCCTATATTCAGCTGGAAATGGACAGACACCATTTGTGACTGCCTGAATATCCTGAGTCACCGATTCCCAGCTGCCCTGTGTGCTGCAGTTTACGTTTCTGCCTTTACGACTGCACTCCCTAGAGGAGAATGGGAACAATTGCAGCTGTCACCTAAAGCATTCCGTGCCCTTGTCTGGATCTACACAATTGGTGGACAACTTCTGCCTACGACTGTGGGGTGAGCTGCCTGTGATTTGTTACTCTGTGCCTGGTGTTTCCATACCAGAAAACAGAACAGGTGTAGGAATATTTAAAAATGCATTTCCTCTATATTTACTAGTAAAATATCTGCGTTGTGGAGATGGTGGTGATAGGTTTTCTTCATTAAATAACTGGTGAAGACAAGTGATGATTCCATTAATGCTCTCACAGCAAGATAAATTGTGAGGAAATGGATGAAACTTAAGGACCTGGATGGGTGATGAAAGCTAAAGTAGTCACTCCCTACACTGGCAAAACTCTACTAGTAGGAGCATGGATCCACCATGCAGGAGCTGATAGGCTGCTGAAGCTCAGCAAGGAAAGAATACAACATGTTTCTGTTATTTTCATCTCACCAAAATGTTTTCTTTATGTAACACTTCCTGCTAGTCTTGTGCATGGCTCTGGGGAAAGCTGAAACACAAACCAGTTCATTGAGCTTTTTGATCCAACAGGTCTTGACATATTGTTGCTGGACACGTCTGTGTCTGATCTGAAATGCAGCAGTTCCGTTCTGTCCGCCTAAAATAACATATTAAGCAATATTATTCTGTCCATTTCCACCTGTTGACTAAAAAGTTAAATTCTTACTAAACTAGTTTTAATTTACATGTGATAAAATGTTAGTTAGTGGTTAACTGATCTTTAGGGTCCCTTCCAACTGAAACCATTCTGTGTAGTGCTGTCCACTCTATGGTGTGAAGACTGTGATACATATAACACAGATTAATGCTTGCCTGAGACCAAATGAGTTAAAGCAGCTGCTTCCACTGAAATTCCTAGTGAAATAGTGATGCTCTGTAAATCAGACCTTTGATGCAATGGGTTGCCAGTGTTTGCCTGGGACAGTCCATCCTGTTAGCTGGCATCTATACTGCTATGGAGGAAAGATGTTGATTGTGCTGACTCATGAAAACAGGTGCAAGTTGTGACACTAGAGTAAGGAGTGTCTTGCCTTAGGAGCAGTAGGTTTCAGTGTGAGAAGTCTTGAAGAGGAACCTTCAAGAAAGTTGGGGGCAAACACATAAGACTTTGAAGTCTGACTTGATGAAATTCTGGTTCCTCTTACTGTATGAGGGCCTTGCCCCAAATGAGATAGTGGTGTTAACATGTTTTCTTGGGAAAATATGTAATAGCTGAAGTTACCAGTAGTCTTAAGAGGAGTTTTCAGTCCCAGTAAGAGGTTTTTTGGGAGGGACGGCTGACAGCTGTTCAAAAACTTGCAGATACAGTTACTCACTTGTTCCTCCTTCATAGATGTGACTCATCTGTCCCAGTCCTAAACAAACCAGTTTCAGTATTTTCTTTTCTCTCCTCTCATTTACCTCATTTCATATCCTTCAAGCTTCCTTTTGTATCCATGCACTTTATTCTGCTAAATCCAGTTGCTTTGGCTTCTACTGTGCTTGTGCTTTGCACCTGCTACATAGCCCCAGCAAACCTGGCAATCAATTCTTAGGCACTCTAGAAAAAACAACTGTCTAGACCAGGCACCTTCTGCCCGATGCCCTGGGTGTACCCCAGAGCTCCCAAGCACTAGTTTGTTCAGAATAACATGTTGCTATGCAAATGGTTCCTTTCTGCTCTTGATTCTACCTCCAAAGAGTTATGTGCACTCAACTTCTTAGCAGGCCTAATGTTTATTGATCTTTTGCAAAGGTCTGATGCAAAGGAAGATGGATAAAATCTTGTCTGGTGTCTTCCTGGACTCATAATAGCTCCTGTCTCCTCCTAGGGAGTGAGGCAAGCCGGAATGAGGGAGCCCACAAACCAAGTAGCACCTTCTGCAGACCTAGAAAGAGTGCAAGCTAGAGGACAGCAATGCAAAGGCCCTGCAAAGCCTCTGGTATCCAGCAGAATTCAGGAGGATCTGTTCTCTTTTCCAAAATCATGAGAAATCAAATCTTGGTGTAAAGAGTCCTGTAGGATAGTAAGGGCAGAGAAGCCCTAGTGCAAAGTCACAAGCTGTTCTCATTCACAGTTAAAGCCAGTGTTGCCCTAGGCAAACACAGTCTTTCAGCGTCCTGCAGCTTGCCATACAGAGATGCGACCAAAATAGCTCCACAACTTTACAATGTAGCTAAAAATAGCTTGCAGGTCAGCTTTTTACTTAAGAGGTAGTGGTGACATTAGTGGCAGAGCACTCCTGCTGTTCAGGTAGAACTGGGCAAACAGAGGGAATGGCAGCAATTTGGTTAGCTTAAGCAGCCTAGAGAGAAGAGGTGGGAAAGGGTGGGAAAGGACTAAGTAGGTACAGCAAGAGAGATAGACAAAAGCGTCAAAGGCCTGGGCAGACCCTCTGCCACTGGCCAAACTACTGTGCTTATACACAGATGATTTCTCCCTTGGGTTTATTTCCATGATGTTTAAGAGACATCAGCCTGCGTATTTCTGTCTGGTCGTGGACCATGTCAGGATGTGTCACTGGGCTGGCTCCTCATTTCCAGACAGTGAACACAGCCCATGACATCACCTCTGGCCAGTGGCAGATCCAAGGCTATGGCCATGGCAATGTCAAGTGTTTTTTGCTGTAGCCATTCAACCAGAGAGTTCATCTTTTACAGTGTGACTTCCATATGGAGAAATCTGGATGGCCTCTAGTTCTAGGGAGACTTCAGTATTTGTTCTTGGGCCAAAAAAAGGCTGGTTTTGTAGCGTCAAAGTGTCTGTTGTTGTATAGTATTATTTATTACCAAAGATGCAAAGCTGCTCATCATGATCCTTAGAGTTTTGGACTCTGTTGTGTATACTAAATCTGGCCATGGAGATAAGTCTCAGCCATGTTTGGAAGTTAAGTGGCTGGTCTGAAATGTTATGGGAATTGAATGTAGGTTATGAGAGGTTTGCCTGCAGTCGCCTGTGTGGCTGCAGGAAGTGTACTGCAGGCAGCGCTAGCAAGAGTTTCATTTGTGCTGCAGGTTTCATGCCTGGTGATTTTTATGTTGCCGAAAAAGAGGAAGAAGTTGACAAAATTGTGAAACATTGAGTCCAGGTCATTAATGTCAAACGAGGACAGAGTCCTGTAGCCAGTTAGATGTTACAGAATGCTTTTGCTGATGCTTCTACCAGAAAGCTTGAGGGAAATGTGACTGAATGATAGCAGTGCGCATGTGCCTTTGGAGAAAGGAGGCTATCTATAAGCTCTTTCAATGCTTTACTCTGCCCAGCAACATCGTTGCATCTTTTCCTTGCATTCTGTTTAAGCAGCTGTTCTGCATTTATGGTCTGATCTTCCTACAGGGCCATCTTCACACTGAGCCATCCTCATTGTAACAGCAGTTATCTGAGATGAATGACATCTAGGGCCTCAGGTTTGCTTTGAGTAAATGCTATAAATAGGGCAACAGCTCTTCAGTTACTGTTCTCTTGAACTAGTGTGAGAGCCTTGTAGGCCAGCCAATATGCAAAATGGGTCCTGTTGCCTTGAAAAAGGGAGACTTCGGCCAAATGCATCTCCAAATTGACAAACATGGAGAGAATTTTGGGCAAGATCAGCTCACTAAGGATTTAATTTGGTGCACGGCTAAGCTGAGATGAAAGTAAGCTGCCAATAAGAAAGGAAGCTCTGTATCCCTAGCTGTGTGCTTCTAGCATGTTTTGAAGCTACAGGCCACCTCGATTGCAGACTGTAGTTACAATAAGCTATAGGGAAAATCAGTTCAATACCACTCCCATGACCATTTATCACAGTCATTTCTGAGCACTGCAATACTGCCCTCATCACAACCTGTGCCTTCCTTTCAGTAAGAGTTGCTCCCTGCTCTGCCCTGCCCAGCTTGCAAATGGAGCTCATCTTCATCTTGCTTCTTTGCCAACGACTGCATAGATAATGGGAAGAGGAGGAGGCAGCCCAGCAACTTGCCCATCCTAGCCAGTCATAAAGGCTCTGTGCTTTTTAGGCTTCCTGGAGTTATATGCCATGTGAATTGTGTAGGTATAAAACTTTGTTGTTTCCCTAAATGTTCTGCCTTATGCAACAGGAGGTAATTTCCCAGTGGGGAAAACAGGCTGTTGATGTGGTAGGCAGGCAGCTTGTCATTTGGATAAGATCCAGAGATGATTAGTTTGGGCACAGCAGTGTGCTAACACAGGCAGAATGCACCTAGACTGGCTCCCATCTAGATAGTGCCGATCTCCCCACGCTGCTCTCCACCATCCCCAGTTCACTGGGAGTGCAGGTCCCTCTCCTTGCCTGTGCTGGCATGCCCACAGCAAACCATAATTTGCACCCAGTGCTGCTTGCCTGTGTCTTGATTGGTGGCAAAGCCTCCCAAAGAAAATGGTGATTTGCCAGTCTGCACTGACTCAGCTATGCTGAAGGCAGGAATTGGAGCTAAATCCAATTCAGTACAGTCTATAGGTAAAGAAAAGCCTTCCATAGCACATACTGAGGTGTTTTGAAGGAACTTGACGCTGTCCTGGAAAGTGCACTAAAATTAGCAATGCTGCATTAGGCAAGAGAGCCTACCTGTATTCATCTCAGTTTCATATGATTCTATGATTCTGTAGCCCTGTGGTTTTAAGCACTGGGGGACTTCTTCCCCTGCCTGCAATTACTGGCTAGCAACTGGGAATTCAAAGTAATCTGGGCTATCTTTAGGAAGCGAGTACCTATTCTTTCTCTTCTGTCAGGGTGCAAGGTCCTTCATTACAGCGTGTCTTGGCAAGGGGCTCACAGATAAGGAGGAAGGGCGGGAAACCTGCTGGGCTTCACTTCTTAGCAACTCTAATTTTCCATAGTCCTAGCACTGTGAGTCAGCATTTCTAGAGCCTAGACTTGTTTACAGCAGCAGTCGGTAAGATGGTACTAGGTGGGTGGGGTGTGGAGGTACATCTGTGTCTAAAATGAGAAATCTTTTGCCCAGGTGCAAGCAAGGAAGTTACCAACTGTCTTTCCAAAATGTCATTAACAGCGAGCAAAGGAATGGATACCTGGAACAGTGACTGCAGTGGAGCCATTTGCAGGGTAAGGAGTTTCCTTCTGTGAGTAAGGGAATTGGAACTTTGCAAAGCTTGTATGTTGTGTTGTCTCAGTTCACTTTAAAAAAAAAAAAGGGACTCTGCAAATATTTGGGATTATCAGTATAGCAGGATAAAAGTAACACTTCCTGCCTCAAGTGGTTATGGATTCATTTTGCATTGGCCTAGGCAGACTGGCTGAGTGGCAGGAAGGCTCCGAAAAACTGTACAGGTGGCAGACCAAAGGCTGACATTTCTATTCTGGGCCCATACCTGCACTGGAATAAGGAACATGAGCCATGGGATATCTTAAATCACTTCATACAGGCTTTTCACCTGGCTGGTCAGCCTGAATGGATCTTGTGGCAAAGGGAAATAACATCAAATCCAGTGTGGACTATTTTAGATTTGCAGTCTCAGTCCTGCAAAGGCATTTATTTTGAAAATTCTGGTTTCCATAGCAATGTAGTGCTGTTCTCTCATCTCTCTCCTGTTACTTCAGTCTTAGCAGCCATTAGAGAAATTATCAGACAGGCAAACCTTAGCATTTTTTTTTAATCTTGAGTGCTTTTATATATGTTGGTTCCTTAGTGAATCAGAGCTAGTTAGTCAAGGATTGACTCATATCCTTTCCTGGGGCCAACTGGAGGTTTATTGCAGTGTAAAGATGATAATGAAGAATGAATATTCTTAATTGGACATGGTGTATGAATTTTTAGGCTACTTTCCAGTAGAGCAAGGGTCTTACATCTAGAATTTTACTCAATTCTAGATAAGCTATGTTACCAGTTTAGATTTTACTTGTGTTTTACTATAGCTTCATTAGGACATAACATTCTTTTCCCATGCATTTAGTAAATAAACACTTTTGTAAAGGTTGCTGTGTACTGCTACTTAGCTGCTGTTCTTCATCCCAGAGGTGACTTCTGGATGCAGTCCCCTTCCCATTGTCAACAGGGCCAGAACTCCTGGCTCATTCCTTCAATCTTCTCTTTCAGTGTATACAAAAAAGGGAGCAGTTTGTTAAAACAAAAGAAGCTTTTTTTTTTTTTTCCCTCTGTGGTGTTTTTGTTTGTTTATTTCCTGGTGCATCTTGTCTTCCTGATCAAGGAACTACTAGTCTTGCCAGAATAGTTATGCACGTTGGAATGTAAAAATCCCAGACTTAACCCTGCAGCAATGATGGCATGCAAAAAGCAAAAATGTAGAGATGATTTATTCTGACGGTGTAGTTTGCCTTTTAAGGAGATGCTTTAGTGAGTTATTTTGCCTATATGAACTGTATCTCCACCTGGGGAGCTGTGCCAGAAAAGCTATTCCACAATCCCTTTGCTTCAAACAGTAACCTTTGTCCTGTAATTCAGTCCTTATGAGTAGGTAAGCAGTGATGTAGAGAAAATGTGTGGGAGAATAAGAGTGGCACTGTGGACCAGATCCTAATATAAGGAAGTAGGGCTAAGGATGAGGCAAGAGTTAGCCTTTGACTGTTTTCTGCTGTGTTGTCACTTAGTAACTAAAATACCTGATTTTTTATAACTTTGAGCATAGATCCATTAAGTTGAGGATGCAAGAACCCCTCTACGGAATCTAGATATTAACAGGTGTCTATTGCCCAGTGACCATTGCTTGCCTTGCGAGTCATTCCTGGTCTCCAGTGCCTTGCGTTTTACTCCCTGTCCAGCTAGAGCCACCAGCTATCTTGTTTATATACAGTTTATAATTTCTTCAGAGTGGATGGTTTAATTATATGTTAATTCTGCCCCCTGCTTCTGTTTGAGGTCTCCAGGTACTGGATAGCTAGCAGAAATCTTCTTTTAAGTCCTAAAGGGTAGAAGCTCACTTGTGCTCTGAAGAATGATAGATAATAATCCTTCTAAAACATCTATTTAGATGTTAAAGATTTAATTTTAGCTCAATTATGCCCATCCTTTGCTAAAATTAATAATACCTTGCTCTTCACAGTATTGCATATCAGTGAATTCCATATATATTTTATGCAAAGCATTAAAAGGTGAGGTTGCTTATCTTTTAATTTATGGGGTTTTACCCTTCATGTTCTTGTGCTCTTCCCTTCATGTTTTGAGATAAGGTGAACAAAAGTTCTCAAAAGTGCTATCTCTAGGCTATGCATTCTGTAATAACTTCATTGGGAACTCTTTGATTCACTCCCTCAGAGGTGAATGGTTCCAGTATTCTTAATTTTCCTTCAGACAAGGGTTCTTCTCAATCTGTAATCCTGTAGTCAGCTGTCATTGTCCTGTGTCATATAATGAAACAACCATCATAGTAATAACTCAAATAATAACCCTTCCAGATTCAACGTTTTGCCAGTGCTGGGAATTGTTAGGTTGGAGATCCTCAGTCCAAACACAAGTACTGAAGTCCCCACATGCTAGATACAGACATACCCAATGCATATTTAATAGTAATGAAAAAAAATCCCTGTTTTAAAATAATACTTGCTTGGTATCCAAATGGAATGAGAATGAAATGTGACTAGCAACCTTGTGACTGTTGTGTTGTATAACAAGATAAAAAGTGTTTGGGATTTACGGATTGAGCTTTTTCTCATTTCTCTTTCAGAGGTCAAAGTCTACTGCAAGCAGTGACTGACACAATCTCCCATGTAAATCAGGCTAGACTGCCTGCGTGTTATGCCCTAACAGCAGGGCAGTCTTTGCAAGAGCACTTTGGAAGGTGTTTGTGGTCCCCATGATCCTAGGAAGCAGGAGGAGACCCAGAACTGTCTGAAAGCCCAGAGTCAGGATTCTTTAAAATCCCAGACAAAGTAATGATGAGAGACTTGGCTCAAGCCAATCTGCTAGCCTGCCTTCTGTGCTGCTTCAAGTTTATATGATTGCACTCTAGTAAACAACTTTTCATGCAGATATGGGCAGCAGATGTTACTCATGCCTGTGTGAACACTTCAATGTGTTTACAACAGGGGACATTCCTCAGATCTCGTCCTATAAAACAATGGATGTAGCCATGAGAAAGAAGTCCCACTGGTTATAGCTATTCTGTTAGAGCTTGCTCAAAACACTTTGAAGGGTGGTCATGCCATCCCTCTTCAGGCACTTGAGAGGATTGACTCACAAATATGAGCAAAATTAAATTAGATTGCTTAAGTGGCTGCAACCCCAGCTGTGTCCCCACTGTATGACTCCCAGAAGGGTCATCCCTTGCAGCAACATTGCCTGTAGAATGCAACTCCTGAGCTGCTGTAGTGACAGCCCATTCTGCAGGGCATTGACACTTGTCTGGCTCCTTTGTGAAACAGTCCAGGAAGCTTAACCAGAATAAAAATATGCACTTTTTCATCTGAAGAATTGTCTCAGTTTAATTTCTCAAGCAGGCTCAGAGAAGCACTAATGCTGCTGTGAGGGCAGAGCAGAGGCTGGCAGGGAGAGGGATGACCTTCCATTTTGAGAGCAGCTATCCATTACGTCAGTTTTGCTGCCTCACAAAACTATTTTTGGTGTTGGGCTCCCTTAATTTTCTGAGGAGTAAATGAAAGATTAATATAGTGTGCTTACAGCATTTGCAGGTTAAGTTTTTAGACAAAAACATGTTATTTCATGTAGAAATGCTTAAATAGGTATGGGAAAGAAGTGTCCACAGTATCCATTCCTACAAATCAGTTAGGGGATAAATCCTTTTGATGACTTTTTTTGCCTGCTTTTTAAGACCTCTAACCCAAAGTCTACTATCAAGCTGTCTCTAGAGAAAGGAGTCTTTAAAGAGACCAGCTTTGTACCTATAAATATTGTAAACAGCAGAGTACAAAAATGGAGTCAATGAAAGGCTCCATTTCATCTGAACATAATTGCAAAGGCCAGGACCTGTGAGCTCCATGAGGACAGCTGTATCCCTGGCCAAGCTGAAGGCTTTGAGGAAGGAACACTGTCACTCCTGTCATCCATCTTGGCTGAACTGCTTCGGAGATCTGAGTCTTCCTCCAGCATTTCAATATCAGCTGGTAAGTCATGACTGCATCATACTGAAATCCATTAGATTTCAGGGGCCAAATGTGGCAAGGTTTTGAATAGTATGGTTAGAAACATACTTGGAACTAAACATCTGCTTGAGTGCTTTCTTAGGTTGGATGTGTAAGAATTTCGCAAGTCTGAACCCTTGCTATAAATGGAAAACACTGTAAAAATGTAAATAAATGCCACATACACTTTGTATAAGAACCCTTCTCAGTATCCATAAATACTGTAACTGTGATGTTTCCCAGTTTTGAGTTTTAAACAGGAGACAGACACAAGACATAGGATAAAGCCAGCATTTTTCTTTACACAATTTAATTTTATAGTTTCAGTTTTAACCTGCCTGAAAACACTTAATGGAAATTAAATGTAGTATCTTAAAGCTTAATTGCCTTTGAAAGGAAATTATTTGTTCTTGGAAAAATCACTAGAATAGCTTCTCAGTTTAACTGCATTTTCATATGGATTCAAATCTCATCTTGGGTCAGACTCCCCAGGAGAACTTTCTCATGATTTCTGGAGCAGTTGATTCACTCCTTGCTGCCTTCATTCTGCAGCTTTAAATGACAGGTTCTCTGAAAAGCCATCTACTGGGAAGCTTTATAAAATAAAGCTTTGAATAAATTAGAGTTAGAAATTGTGCTGGCTGTGCCCAGCTTTGTGCCTGAAGTGGGAATACTTGGTACTGGGCAAGGAAAATTACCTTGCAAACTTACAGCAGTAAGAAGGAAGACTACTCAGATGAGGAGACATGGAAATCTCCACTTTCCCTTTTCCACATTCCAAAGAACTGTTAAATATTGATATGCAGTGTAAGTAGTACAAGGTTGTGCTAACGATGGGATTGATATCAAGCATAGCTTGTGAAGACTACCTGGGTGTGTAGCACTACAGTGCAGCACTGCACGAGAACTTGTGGTACCTGCATGCACAGGACACTGGGTCATTGTGCAGAGGGTGTGCTGTCAGTGAGCCACTGGTGACTCCCCATGCAAGATGCCTGGGCTCCATTTTCTAGGTGTGTTACTGAAGGTGATGGTCCACAGGCTGTGGGGTTTTTTTTGGCAAGCTTTCATTAATAGAACTGACAACATGACACTTCTAAACAGCAAAGTAGTTGCTTTGCCTTTCTCAAAGAAATAACTCACTGCCTCTGTGTTTAACTTTTTGGTATATGTGTGTGCAGAGCTGATTTGTCCATAATTGTTTGCTTTCTTCAAGAGTCTTTTGAAGTTTGTCTTCAAACCAGTTCCTTATATTAAAAATAAATTCTTTGAAGCCACCAATAAAATGTCAACTGTGATTAAAGCCTGACTTCTCATTTTAAGACTTGTCTCCCTAGCAATGTGAGGTTACTCTGTGAGTCAGCATTTGACAAGACCGTTACTCCTGAGAGCATGGGTAAAGCCCAAAGTTTACAGTTGCTTGCTCCAATGGTTTCACTCCATTTTAAATTGCTTTGCATTGTGCTGAAACAAATGTAAACCGTGGAGCCCACTGGGCACAGAACTGGTGATATTTCAGGTACCTCAAATCCTGGAAAAAATTGTCTGTATTAATGTAGAAGCTGGTATTTCTGGTTGGAAAAGTTTTACCTTCTCTGTATTAGAGGAAGGTGGTGTTGGAAGCTATGCTTGAGGCATAAACTTTCAACTATGTTCTGTTGAAATAAAAGTTGGGAACTGTAAAATCTCTAGGTGAGGGCTCTGACTTTGGCTCTGTTCTGCTGGGTACTCTACAAAAAGTCCAATAAGGCTTCCTAGATACAGGAACTTCATTAAAATACTAAAAAGAAATATATCAGGGCACTATAAGTGCAAGGAAATAGAATTTTTAAGATCATCTAAGCACTGTTTATTCTTATTGTGCGCATTAATTATAACAGTCTTACATTATATCATCATATTTTCTTTTGTCATTCTTCCTCCCTGCTTGATGCAGTCAGTGCACACTGTGAGTAGTTGGAGGTAATTAATCATGCCGGAGTAGTGAATAACTGGGAGCAGGACTCTGACTCCAGCCTGCATGTTAATTTCGGGTCTCCCCATCCCTCTGTCTGCCCTTTTCCGCCCTCTAATTAACTCCTGTTCTTCACTGCTCTGCATTCAAACCAGATCCCTTCGGTGCTGCTTGTGCGACTTTGGAGAGTCCCCAGGTCTGATCGCGCTCGCTGGGCCTCGCTGTTGAAGGAATGAGAGCTGCTGGCCCAGAGAGGCAATCCGAGGGGAAAGCCTCGCTGGTCTTGGCCTCCTGCTGCAGTGGAGAATGCTTAGGGCAGACGCAGGCGTTCAGGTCGGTTTGCTGCCAACCCCCCCCGCACACGCTCCAGTGAGAATTATCAGAAGTTTGGAAGGCTATGAAATCTGGTACAGATCTAGAATAGTTTCAAGTTGTCTCCCCTTCTACTCTCGAGCTTTGCCATAACCGGACCGTGATTTTTTTGTGAAGCATCACAGAGATCGCCAGTGCATTTGTCGGGAGCGAGCAGGGGCATGTTTTGAATCTCATTTTCCCTCCCCAGAGGCTGTACCGGGCACTTCCCGCGCTCTGCCGGGAGACGCCGGCCCGGGGCGACGAAGCAGCAGTTGTGTCCGGGCTGCGTTGCTACCGGGCGGGCTGCGGGGGGAGCCCCGGAGCGGGTCTCCGACGGCAGCCGCTGCGCCTCAGCCCGGCTTTCTCGAGCTCCCTGTCACTGCGACCGCAAACAGGGCAGCGTCCTGCTTGCCGTCCCTGCCCAAATCCTCTCTAACGTGACCTCGGTAACCTCTGCCCGCCGCAGCCACCCGCCTCGCACTGCTGAGCAGCGCTTTGTCTCCTCGTTTACGGTGAAATGAGGCAGTGCTGCCCCCCCATACCCCGAGCCGCCTTCCACGCCGGTTTTGAAACCCCCGGCTGCTAGCGGGAGCAAAAGCGCGGGACTACTCGCTGGGCGAGAGCAGGAGAAGGAGCTGGTTTCAGCCACGTTTGTATGGGGAGGGATGAAGTGATGGGGCTGAAGCCCACACGCTCCAAGGGGGCCCAGTGTCCAGCAACGCAGCCTCACCTGCTGCCCCTCCATGCGGAAGCTTTATAACACCTAGGCGGAATCTCTCCGTACCGCCTCTCCTGTCGGCCGGCGCTTCCTTTTCCGCGGGGCGGGGCGGGGGGCGGGCGCGGCAGCGCGGCTCGCTGATTGCAGGGCGGGCGCTGCCAGTCCGCCACCACCTCCCCCGCGCCAGCCGCGTCCCCGTGCCGGAGCCAGCGACGGCCCAGCAACGAGCGCCCAGCCCGGTCCGGTACCGTCAGCCGCCCCCCATGGAGGAGCAGCCTCACCACCACCATCACCACCATCACCACTACTACAGCCACCACCACCACCCGCAGAGCGCCTACCTGTCGTCGCTCGACGGCCGAGCCCAGCCTAAGCTGCCGCTCCGATACGGTGGCCCGCCGCACCAGGAGACGCCGAAGAGAAGAGCAGGTCTGGGGCTGGGTGGCGAGTTGGGGCCTGTGACCTTTACGGGGCGGTGGCGGGGTCCTCCTTTTCCTCTGCCGCCGCCTCCTCCCCCGGCCCGGCTGGAAGCTTCTCCGCCGCGCTGGGGCCGCTTCCTGTCCGCCATGTTGGGGCCGGCGCGGCTGCGGGAGCTGTGGGGCCTGCCGGCACTGCCACCGCCCGCCGGGCACGTGGGGCTGGGCCGCGCTGCGATACCTCCAGCCCGGGCTGCGCCGAGCCCAGCCGGGGAGGGGGGCAAGGATCTGGTTAAAAATTAATAAGCGTAAAAATCAATGAGTCAGAGAAGGTGGAGGGGCTCGGCCCCGGCGGCAGGAGGGGGGGAGGCAGTGCGGCCTGGCAGGGCCCGTCCAAAGGCCTTCCTCGGTCGTCTCTTGTAGCTGGGGTGGCGGTGGGGCCTGGGCTGGTCTCTCCGGGTCAGGCCGGGAGAAGGGCTGAGCCAAGCCATGCCTGCGGGCTGGCCGGGCGGCAGCGCCGCAGAGGCGGTGGCTGGGCAGCCCTGGCTACAGGGAGCAAGGGGGGAGCTGGTTCTGGGCAGGGCTGGCTACGCGGAACGGTAGGGGAGATGGTTCTGGGCAGATCAGGCTGGGGTGAGCTATCTTGGGGTCTGTCCGGCTGCAGCGTCTTAAAAAACCCATTGCGGGGGACACGCACACACACAGACTGCCGTGGGTTCAAAGCAAATGCGTGATTGCAAGGACAGACACAATGCTGTGGACATTTATGTGTTTGTTTATTCATTGACATTTTCATTTACTTAATGAGATGAGAGATGGGCAGGGACACGGCTTGCACCCGGGGTAGAGCTGGTAGTGCCCCAGAGCCAGGCACGGTGCCCACCCTCCCCCCCCCTTCCCAAGTCTCTGGAGTGATGCAGGGAGGGATCTGATCAGCTGTACACTAAAATAAGTTACTGAGCAAAAATAAGTGGAGTAGTCATTTCACTGTTTGTAGGGTGCCTAGGGTGTTAATATGGCACCCCTCCCTTTCCAGCAATGAACCCGTTTGTGGGGTTGCCAAATACTTCTTACCTGTTCATTTTGACATCCTCTTTGATTTTTTTTTTTCCCCTCCCCTAAATTTTGGTTGCTGTCCTTCTGTGTCCAGGCCAGAGCCAGCTGTGCCAAATGTTGATTTGGAGAAAACTCAAGCAGTTGATTTGTGAATACTTGAAAATTGGAACTAGAAATTGCTGACACACTGCCTTACTGAAATGGATCTTGTTCTTCATTTTATTCTTTTGCTCATCTGCAGCGGTCTTATGACCACTCTTACTGATTTGTTTCATTAGCAAGTGGTGTCAGAAGTCTTGAGTCATACAAGGTCAGCTATAACACATTGCTCTTGAGAAGGCTTCCTCTCTTAAGTTGTTCTGAAATATGTAATTCTTAGTCCTGGACTCAGCTGAGAATCCCATCCTGTCAGTTTTCTCTGGAAAGACATATCTATGGTTAATATTCCTAACTAACTGTGGTTACAAATACTTGCATGTAGTAAAATCCTTTTTGATCCCTCTTGGCAAATTCATTTGTGGAGTTTATGTAAAGATTCCTACAAGGATTCTTGTGTTCCTGACTTGCACAAATCTTTTAGCAATTACATCTGCCAGACACCTGAGGCTTCAGGATCCGAGGATGACAATTTTTTTAGTTAATTTCAACATCATCAGCAACAACAAAAACACTTTTTACAACCTGAAGGTTCTTGGGATGTTCTTGTGTGCTGTTGCTGACTTTGTGCCACCGTGGCTGCAGATGAAGCCTTAGGTGGGTCAGTTGTTGCAGGAGATAAAAGGCTTTCTGCTATCGGGAGGGAAGATGAATGAGTCGGAGGAGGAGCAACTTAGTGCTCTTTCCAGAGGAAGGAGTGTATTTGTTGGTCTCGGTACAGAATTCTCATCCTGTCTCTCAGTGAGGCTTCAGGGTTTCTTTTGGGGCATTGTAACAAGGATCTTTGAAAGTACTAGGTCTCTGGCCAGAGATTTTTATTTTCTTTAAAAAAAAAACAAACCAAAACAAACAAAAATAACAACAACAACAAACCCCCCCCCCAAACAACAACAACCCACAGCTGCGGGGGGGTTCAGTCTGGACTGTCCTGGGCTTCCAGCTTCACTTGAATTGCACTCTCAAGATTCATTTCAGAACTCTAAGGCCTACAAATGAGCTTGGGAAGCAAAATGGAAAGCCGAGTGTACAGCATAACCTCAGGGCCTCATCAACTTGATGAGTTGGAGCCATCAACAACTGCTGTACTGCTGGGGTCTCCAAGGGACTCTGGAGTACTGAATTTTCTCAGTGGATAGTAGCCCGGTTGCTAGTGGTGGCGGAAGGGTGCTTGCAGGGTTACATTTCTTCCCAGTTTTATCACCTTTCCAAATGAAAGAGCACGTGTATGGAGGTATTGGTTGCTATTTTGAAATGAAGTGAGGTAAAGCTTCCAACTGGACTTGGACATGTCCTTTTGGAAAATGGCTTTTTTCCTTTTTTTTTTTTTTAAATATATTTTTCTGGGTTTGGAGTTTTTTGGGGGGTTTTTCGCCTCCTTTACTAGAGATGGCATTTGGAAGGAGGGTGAAAAGGAGGGCTGCTGGTTTTGTAGGCCTGGAAGCTGATGGAGATGATAAGTGGACACTTGTTCACAGTATGGATTCTGATATTCAACAAATTTTCTAGCAAAGGCAGCAGATCCCTCTGTCTTGAAGCATCCAGGGAATTAATTTTTCTCCTCTGTGTTGCCTGGAAATAGTAGCTGATCATAGAATCATAGAATGGCTCAGGTTGGAAAGGACCTTAAAGATCATCTAGTTCCAACCCCCCTGCCATGGGCAGGGACGCCACATGCACTAGGCCAGGTCATCCAGGGCCACATCCAGCCTGGCCTTAAACACTGCCAGGGATGGGGCCTCCACAACCTCTCTGGGCAACCTGTTCTGGTGCCTCACCACCCTTTGGTTAAAGATTATGACAAAATAGCTTTCCAGCTATCCATTGATCTTTAGTACAGTATATTTTCCTTACATAGTATATGTATTTTTGCTTTGTTTTGTTGTCTATACATCACCCTGTTATATGTTGGAGTGAGTAGCTGCTGCTACTTTGTGCTTAACCCTTCTTCCCGTGGCCTCCAGTAAATAAAAGTGCTTTTGTATGTCAGAGACTAGATGTTTTACTATTTTAAAATGTCTGCTTGAGGTATGTTTCGGGCTGATTACAGCTTTCTGCAATCAGAAGTTTAACAGTTCATATTCTAATTCTTGTCTTTTGTTGGTTTTGGCTTTTTTCTAGGCTATGGAGAGCTAAATGGTAATGCAGGAGAAAGAGAAGTGTCATTAAAGGGCCTGTGCTCTGATGAAACCACCACCCCAGGATCCAGGGTACCCAATGGCAGCCAGCAGCTTGTAGACACTAACACGACCCCAAAGCAGACTGTGAAGACCAGTGCTTTGGGGAAACCTGGAATCAAACCCAAGAATTTCAATCAGAAAAATAACATGGACAAAAAGAATGATAAGTCCTATGAAAATAAACTTAGAGAAGGCCAGTCCTCAGAGAAGCCAGAGGCAGTGTCTATTCCCAACGGTGTGGTAACCAATAACTCGAGCTACATTACAAATGGCTATGTAGGTAAAGGGGCTGATAACGATGGTAGTGGCTCCGAGAGTGGATATACTACACCTAAAAAACGGAAGGGCAGGCGCAACAGTGCCAAGGGTTGTGAGAGCTTGAATCTAGTACAGGACAAAATAATGCAGCAGGAGGTCAATGCACCAACCTTAAAACAGGAACTTGAGAGTTTCAAGCCTGATTATAGTGAACAAAAGGGGAACCGAATTGAAAATACTAAACCTGTTTGGAAATATGAGGCTGGGGGTGGCCGAGGAAAGCCTGGGCTTGGGGATGTACAGCGAAAAAACTCTGATGCCAAACCTGGGATCAGCAGCAAGAAGTTTGATGACCGGCCCAAAGGGAAGCACTCATCATCAACTGCATCTAAGGAGGACTCATGGACCTTATTTAAACCACCCCCAGTTTTTCCAGTGGACAACAGCAGTGCTAAAATTGTTCCCAAAATAAGTTATGCAAGTAAAGTTAAAGAGAACCTCAACAAAACAGCTCAAACCCCATCCACATCATCTTCTTCATCTTCGTCATCTGCCGGGGAAACTCAGGCCCAAACATCAAGTCGGCTGTCCCAAGTTCCCATGTCTGCGATGAAATCTGTTACTTCTGCTAGCTTCTCCAACGGGCCAATTCTAGCAGGGACTGATGGAAGTGTGTATTCTCCAGGGACCCAGCCGCTGCTCTCAACTGCTGCTAGTACTGTACCATCCACCTCCTCCGAGTCAGTACCCCAGGACATGAGTACAACTTCAACAGCTCTTGAACAAAAGAAATCGAGCCTTTTTATCTACCCTTCAAATATGCAAACTGTGCTTCTGGGTACAGCACAAGTTGATTTTCCATCGCAAACCAGTCAGCAGAAGCTGGGAGATATCTTCCAGAATCAGTGGGGCTTGTCTTTCATAAATGAGCCCAGTGCCGGGCCCGAAACTGTTGTGGCAAAATCTGCTGATAATCAGTTAATGGAAGTGACATTTCAAGGGGAATATCCTTCCACTTTGGTTTCACAGTGTGCTGAAATCATTCCCACAGGAACTGAACAACCTGTGTTTCCTAAGGCTTATGAGCTGGATAAACGGACTAGCCCTCAAATTCTTAGTGCTATTCTTAAGCCTGGGACTGCTGTTGAGAGTGGTGTCTTAGCTTTGGAGTCTCATCATGCAGGTGACCTACAAAAGGCAGACACCGGTAGCCAAGGTGCTTTAGTGTTTCTTTCAAAAGACTATGAAGTAGAGAATTCTCTGGCCTCTCCTACGAACAATTTGCTAGCCTCCACCAAAGAACAGAGGTACCAGAGAGGCCTAGAAAGGAAAGATAGCTGGGGTTCTTTTGACCTGAGGGCTGCTGTTCTATATCACACAAAAGGTAATGGCTTCATGTGCTGCCTGAGGGCATTCTCTTCATTTTATTTTTTTGAAGTGCAATATTCTAACATAATATTCCTTACAGCAATTCCGATTGTTTTAAAAATGAGGTTTTTGCTGGCATATTTCTAATGGCAATAAGGGGTTGGGAAAGTTAATCAAATGGTTGCTTAATTAACATTAAGAGGTATTTATTTCCCTGTTCTTGTGGACAAGCCTAAGTGATGTTAGGGGTGATAGTTAGCTGTTGTGTTTACAATTTAAGTCCTATGGAAGGAGCAGGTCTTCCCAAGCTTCTTAGCGCTGGAAGGAGTTAAATGTGTTAAGTTCACTTGTTCTGTTCCAGCTTTACCAGGTGATAACTCTGTCACTGAAAGACTTCATGGTCTGTACTCACACCTCTAACACCAAAGTGTTGCAGCTTCTCCCGTGTGCAGGTCAGGCCATGAAATCGTCATGGCTTTGAAGGAGAGAAAAAAATATCCCTGTGGCTTTTCATCGTGTGTTTGTTTTTTTTTTCGACAACCCCCCCCCCCACTTTTCCCCTGCCCTTCTTGAGCATTATGGCAAGGGCAAGACAAGTCTTTGCTTATCAGCTCTTCTGTAAGCTGCAGGTTGAATTCTCTTGTTGTCTTTGTAGGCCAGATCTTTCAGATTTTACTGCTTTCATGGAGTCCTTTGTAGTCCAGCTCCTTTTTTTTTCCTGTGGTTTGATTTTATTTTTTTTTATTGGTTTGGTGTGGTGTGGGTTGTTGGTTTTTTTTTTTTGAGACTGAAATGACTCAAACACAGTACAGACACTTTAAACTGGGAATGAAGAGAGGGAAGCCTGTGGGATAGCTTGCTTTCTGTTTTGTTTTGTTTTTTTCTAACCTCAGCCACAGAAGCTCCATGGTCTTATAGCAGTTCTTGGCTTTGAGTCCTGGCTGGGTTAACAGCACCCTGGTTGTGTGTTCCCTTTTGGCACAGTGTTGCTTACATACTCTAGACAAACACAGGGGCAGTTGCTTTTATATTTGGCCCCACTTCCCTGTCCCTGCATCCCTCTACCCTGTAGGGAAAAAGATGATCATCCATTTTCTGTTCACTGTTCCACATACTTACATGGATAATGTCCTGATCCACTCTGCAGAGAGGTTGATATTTGGTTGGCTTTGGTAAATTTGGTATGTTTTGACCCACTGCAGAGTTCTTAAATTACCTGTTCACAAGCTCTCTGTATAGCATACAGAAACTGAGATGCATTCCTTTAATAATAGCAAGCCTAGTCACTTAATAACTCCAAATACTTTTTCCAAAAACTTTTACATTTTAAGCTCTAGTATTCTTGAGAACCGTGTTCATCAGTTGGTTTTATCTGAATCCTCTACCCTCCAGTCAGCCAGTATTACTTAAGCAAGCTTCCTGTTCTCGTTTCTTGTGTCTGCCTGCTGCCAAAACCCCAGTTTTCCATTAGAAAATGGGAGTACCAGAGAGCCTGGTGTAGAAGGGAGGTCCTAGGCAGTCCTTTTCTTAAGTTTGCAAATTTTCCCAGTACTTAAGTTTGTCTCTTGGGTTTGTTAGCCTGAACTTTCTTGTAGAAAAGCAACTCTACAGTCACAGCAGTACTCATCAGCTCTCCCTTTCTCACTGGCTGTGTGAAAGATAGAGCCCAATAAAACAATGGTAAAAACAGGAAAAGAAAGAACAAATAAAGAAATAAAAAATAAAGATCCCTTCCCATACCCTCTTAAGGAGGTGTTAACTTCAAAGTCTGGCTGTGTTTAGTTCTTCTAAACACAGGAGTTAATTCCATTAAGTAGCAAGAACGGACACCTAAAGCAGTCTTTCAAATACTGTTTTCCGCTCCTTCCATGCACTCATCTGTGTGAACGCTCTTGCATTGAGCATACAGAGCAAGCACCCCGGGGTGCCCTGAGGAAATGGGTTCCTGCCCCACAACTCCTCTGGGCTGATTTATTTTTCAAGTGGCTTCTGTGCCAACTTCAAGGTGTTACGTAGGTGTGAAAGATGATTGATGTTTCTAATCAGTGTTGTTACTAGTGCAGTGATAGGAATGCTCTGAACAGCTTGAACTTGTTCTTCTACTTAGTCTTCCGATGCTATTGCTGGTTTACAAAGCAGGAGATCAGTCCAGATCTTAATATGTCTTCTGTGATGATGCTGAATGTTCAAGTCCATTGGAGTGAGTTGGGTGAAAGAGTATTGGGAGGAATGGCACCTTCCTTTGCTCTATGCAGGTGGAAAATGCTGTCTTCTCTTCATGGCTGTGCTCCTGCAGCCAGAGCCTTGTGGGTAATCTCCTGTGGCACTACATGCTGCAAAATGCCCAGAAAACGGAGCTGCTCAGGAGGGTATGTAGGTTTGCCTGGGCCAGTGTTACACTGTCCTGGGCAGTTGGATCATCAGATTGTTTGGTTTTCATTTTGAGAAAAGGATGAACTTCTCCCTCTTCAGATTGATCTGTTTACTTTTAAGCAAAGCCCTGATAGTTTGATCTTCAAAACTACCCTCCCTCTGGGATTATGGACACAGAAACGATTGTGGGCAAGGACGTGGGTGACTGTGGAGCACAGGGCAGGTCCTGGTGCATTCCGTGACTTGAGCTCCTCTGCAGTAGTTTAGTGGAAGCTAAACGTGGTGCAGGGATGAAGATCTGGATGTTGCAGGAAGGAATGGGCTCTAGTGGGAATGGTTGCAGTGCTTCAATCTGTCTGTTGCAAGCTTGTGCCCTTTTTCACACTGTTTGTGCCTGTAGCTGTGACCAGGTTATGTGGGTCCTCATCTTGGGCTGTAAATAGGCTATGGGAAAGCTTCCAGCTTACTCAGAGCTTTGTTCCAGTAAGCCAGGCTTTCCTGTGCGTGGTTTGCCCAGTGGCTCCAAGGAGCATTATAGATTGTAATTGCTTCACAGCTTCCCTGGGAGAGGGTGTTTGGATGAGGAAGCATGCAGGGCAGGCTGGCTCTGTTAGGGTAATCCTGTTCAAACCACTGCTGGCAAGGCTGTGCTTGGGTGTCAGGCTGGTGCTCACAGAGCATGGTGCTTGTGGAGGAAGCAGTGCTTGTTAGACTGTGCCCAGACTGCTTTTTCCCCCAGAAGTCAGAGCACCCATGCTGGCAAAGGCTGATTATGCACTCTCTGTTTCTTTCTGATGCTTTTTCTGTTGGTCTTCTCTGTACCTTTTTTTTTTTCCCTAAGGACAGAAAAACTCCCTCGATCATCTGATCTGCTTTACTGTAAAACATGATCCTTCAACCTGGCTTCCTTCACAGACAGTGTGTGCCACTCAGAGTTCGTGACGGTGCCTTTGAACAATTGCGGGTGACATACCTGATTTAGCAAGGTAGATCTGATTTAGTTGAGCACTGGTGAGCCTACTGGCTATGTGCTTGGAGACAGAGACAGTAGCTTAGTATGGGAGACTGGAAGGAGTGATGCTCTCTCTTAAGGACATTGTCCCTGTCTAGCTTAGAACTGAACTTCTCCTTTGGTGTGGCATTGCCAAAATCCTTATATTTTTTAAGGTAAAACTGGTCCCTGCAGAATTTTTGGTCCTTCAAAAGAAGAGGCTGGATGTACCTCAGCTTTACTTCTATTGAAATGAGTATCTTACTACTGATATGGTCCTCCTTTTAAAGACAGCTGGATTAATTGTTTCATATCAGAATTATTGTCGACACTTCACAGGATTTTGTTGTGTTTGGGCAGTTGCAGTCTTCCAGGCCAGGCTGTCACTACCACCAGGCTCTCCATGGCAAGCTTTGTGGTGGGAAGCTCAGTAGTTTACTTGTCCTTAACTAAAAGGCAAATAATGGAGATCTCCAGTTCAGCTGCACAGTAGCAAAAACCACAAAGGTGGAGGAGAGGAAATTGCAGTGTTTCCCTCTCCTGTCTTGCCCCTAAGTTTCTGCCTGTGCCTCTGCTTTGTTCCTTCTCAACATCTTAGCTGCACCAGCATCTCTGCTTGCGTGCAGAAGCAGAAGAGCAGCATGGAAAATAGAGCAAGGCAGCGTGGGCCAGACAGGAGTGGCATTTGCTGGAATGGTGAACTGGGTCAGAAGAAATAGCAGAGCTGTGAATTCAGCAATTTTCATCCTTTACATCCGGATAGGGAAAAGAGGAAAAAAAAAAAGAAGAAAAAATAAAGCCTTAGTTTGCCATCCTCCTTGGAGGGAAGGGGTTAGATATCAGTCTGTGGCTTATGCTCTTGTGGGGCCTGAACTGTAGGACAAAAGCTGATTTAATTCTCCTCAAGCCTCTGCTTTTACCAGTTGTCAGGATGAGTACAGTGTATTTGGTACAGCAATGAGTCTCCACAGTATTGAATTTTTAGTCTTTGCATTGTTTCTGGAGCAATTCCCTAACTTAATTGTTGTGTCCTGCAGATAGAAGTGAGACAGGATGGTCCTTCTTTGAGGGGTTGTTAGCACTTCATTTTAGGGACAATTGTCAGTTTATATGTTAGATTTATAAGAACAAAGAACTGCTAATGTGACATGGTGCAGACACCTCTGTTTGCAGGGACAGCCTCTGTAGCAAGGAAAATGTGTGTAAAAGTGCTTGTCTTATCAAGTTATCACGGAAAGACTTCTTTCCCTTCCAAGGTTATGTACCAGTCCTGCTATAAAGTTTATTGACCTATGAACAATCTCGGCACAATTCACCAGAGTGTGCCTTGGTCTGTTCCTGACATCAAAGCCTTCCTCCACCAGCCCTTTGTTTTGGTGATAGTCCCTCCTCCAAAGAAGCAGTTCCTCTCTATGGAGCTCAGGTGAATGTTTATGGGGCTGACTTACCCAAAGCAGATCCTCACAGCGAGCTGGTGGGCAGTGGAGAGGCTGACTAATTGTAAAAAATCCTGGAAAACATGAGATTAGAAGGGGCAGGATAGGTGACCTAGTTCTGCCCCTGGCTTGGAGCTGGGCTGGCTTTGATGCCAGATTGTACAAAGGTTAGAGTCCAATGAGAAGGAAGTGTGCCGTTTCCCCAGCTATATGTCCTGTTTGGGGAAGGATGACCACTGTCTGTTGGTCAGGTCTTGACCACCTTCTGCTTTGGAGAGTGGGCGTACTAATTTCTGAGTCAGTATCTGAGAGGTGGACTCAGACTCATGGTGAGGATACCTCTTTTCCCCTTAAGGGGTGAGAAATTGAAGGAGTCCTTGCTCAAACCCACCCTGGTAGCTTTATCCAGGGAAAATGGACTCAAGAAAATAGCTCCTGGAGCCCAAGGAAGGAGGGCTGAAAGCAGTCCTGGGGCCTCTTAAATGGCCAGCTCATGGGAGCCGCCTTTTTGTCCACACTGCACCCCTGTGCTCTGTTTAGCTGGAGCCAGGTGTTCTGCAGTGGTGGCACTGTTGAGCTGCCTGTCCACCAAGTTAGTTACTGAGGTCTGTTGAACCACAGCACCTTGTGATGGTTGTAGGTGACTGTAACCTGTAATCAGTCCAGGAGGAAAGCTCACTGCAGTGTATTACCAAGTAATGCAGAATAAATTATAAAATTCCATCTGATTTATTTTTTTTTCCCTCTCTGAGAAGTTGTTTCGGTTGGTAAATGTGCTTAACCTGTGCTTGCCCATATTCATGTACTGCTTGCCACGTGGAAGGGAGGACCCTGCTTTTGCTGTTCTAATGGCAGTTGATACTTGGTAATAGTCGGTAGCACATCCAGTTTGCTCATGGTCTGTCTTTGTGTAGCTTTGTCAAGCTGAGCATCTGGCAGTCGCCCTGTCGAGGTGATATGCAGGGTATTTTAGACCACTGTCTCTCCTACCTCTCTTTCTGAAGAAGGAGGAGGGAGATTGAACTCTGAAGAGGTTGGGGGGTCTGGGATTTGGTTTGTTGTTTGGCTTTGTGGTTTTGCGTGTTTCGTTTTGAAAATGGAATTTTGACAACTTTAAAGCTTTCTGGTGTGTTTTTGATAGTATCTCACTGTCTGTCTTATTGTCAGACACATCTTGGTATAAGCAGTTCACATTCTTGTGGTGCCCAATGAAGTTAGGACCTAATGGCTTGGTCTTTTGCATGGAGATTCAGTGGTTCAGCTTCTGCCATCTGTTTGATGCTCCAACGTTGCTCTAATGTGGAGGAACCAACGTGAGAGTAGTTTTCTGTCCCCTGCCTTCTGGAAAAGCTGTTTAAAATAGGTGATGTTCTTCAGCTGTTAGGAAATGATGCATCTAACATCACTGAATGGAAAACTAGCTCTCCTGGAGGTAATTTTAGTAGCTGGTTCATTTTACTTGAGGGGAATCTGCATTGGACAGAGGAGGAAGGTTGGTCCCTTGACAGGTTGTTTATATCCCTGGAGTGTTAGAGGCTGGGTGCTATTCCCAAAGCACTTAGGGTTCCCCTGATAAAAGTGCAAAGTATTGATGTTATTATCATGACACATATGTACCAGACCTCATAAAATTTTGTTAGGACCTTCCTTACAAAAGACTTAATTGTGCAGAGAGGGCTGAGGATATTTATTTGCATGCAGTTTCCTGCCCTGGGGAGCTTGAGACTGGTGGACAAAGGACAGATGAAGAGCTGGAGAAGGGACGTGAACATACAAGCGATTGATTGAGGTGACACTTGGCACACATTGTGCTGTGGCCATGAGTTTTGTAGGGTTTTTTCTTCCTTCCCATGCTGGTTAGTTTACTTACTGCCTTGTTTTATGCTTTACTGCACATACCATGGAGCTGCTTAATTCACTGCCATTCTCTATTCCTAGCCCCTGCCAAGGTCCTGTTACCTTCCTTTCTGGTGGAAGGGAGACTTGAAAGATTGTTCTTGCAGATTGTGATCCTACTAAACGCTCATTTTCTGTAGTTTTCTCTTAAACTTGGGCACAGGGTACAGTTAATGTCTTTATAGGTATTCTGTCTGGCTCACAAAAGTCCGATTTGGTAGTGGCTAAATATAGTTATTTTTAATAGGTGTCTAAAGATGTGACTTAATTTTGGGGATAATTTGAAGGAAAGACCCTTGTGTTTCTTAATGTGAATGATAAGACCATTTAACTTTGCTGTTATTTCTTAGGTAAACAAAGGCATGTACTCTTCCAGTGAGAATTGGGGAGGGGTTGTTTGTCTTTAGCCTAGATGTGCGTTGTAGAGTTAAATGGAGGAAGGAACTGCAAGCAAAGCAGGCATCCAGGTGTCTGGAGCATCACACCTTGTTCTCGAATGATAAGTTGGCAGTGGTTTTGCAGCGATGTTAGCAGAGTAATCTGTGCATGATGTGCTTCAGCAAATGCATGCTGTGAACCATGAGAAACTGGCTTTGTCCAGCAGTTCTGATTTCACACACACTAAGTGTTGACTTGTAAAAGTCATCTCTCCAGGCTACTAGTTGAGGCTGTAATGCATGAAGCAGCATTGGAGTCAGAACAGTAAAGCTTGAAGTTAGATTTTGATTTGTAAGAGCAGAGAGTGGCAATGATGTTTCTGATGCTCAGTTTGTCCCCTAGGACCATGTTGCAGCCATCTCTCTGCGTTTACTGCTGGATAATAAATACACATCAAATTTGGGCAGTCCTGTGGGCTGGGTTGGGGCTAGGCTGGGTGGGGAGGGCTTTGTCTGGCTGCAGCCGTGTTGTGCCACGTGTGGCAAATTAAAGCATGTTTGGAGTTGTCTCTAAGTGGCAGCATCAACCTGCATAATAACAACGGTCTTCTCCTTTTGCCTCCACAGAAATGGAATCAGTTTGGAATTTGCAAAAGCAAGGTAAGAATGGAAGGAATAAACAAACCAAATTGCTCTCTGTGGATATGGGTGATGAGTGGGTATAGTATTGGTGTCTGGAGAGGCACGAGTTTAATTCTTTAGTGCTTGCTGTTTGTCTGTGTTTTGGCTCAGGAAATGTCAGGACAGTAAGCTCTACCATAATGGTGATGTGTTCAGCAAGAAGGAAAGTCTCTAAAAGAGCAGTAAAAACTGTCAAATTAGATTTAATGAGCCTTCCATACAAAGACCGTATACAAAATTGTTTTATATTTCTGATATTGGATGTCACACCCAAGAGTAAGTTTTAAATTCTGGTGTATTCCCTCAAGTCACCTGGGAAGATGTTCTGAGTTAGATTGTGGAAAGAGTGGTACATGGAAACTGGTGTGCAGCTGCTGTACTGTGACTTAGCTGGGACTCCCGAGGGTGTCTGCAGGAGGGGGTGTCACTGAGGGTCTTAAAGAAAAGTCTGAGTACCTTGCAGGTCTCTTGTGAATGTCTTCCTCCACAGGTCCAGAAAGTAGCTTGTTGAAAACTTAGGATTTTGCTTTCTTTCCAGATCCCAAAAGGATAATCACTTATGATGAAGCCATGGATCGCCCAGATCAATGAAGGTAGCAAGACAAGACTGCCTATTATAACCTTTCTGCAGCATTTGTGCTGTTCATGGGGGACAAAAGGCTTTTATGCTCCTTCTAAATCGTCAGTGCAGCAGAGGAACCATAACTAGAATCACAGGATAATATATACAAATATATATATAGTTATTTAAAAATGGCAACTGAAAGTAATTAGACTTCTTAAGGAATCTGAAAATTTATTTCAACGAGACTACACATGTGATTATTTAATCTCCGGTACTGAATAGATTTTTGTTTGTTTGTTTTGTTTTTGTTTAAAGAGTGAATGCAAGTGATTAAGGAATACAGACTCGATTTACAAGCTCGGTTCTAAAGTTCCTGCTGTCGTCTACATGGGCAACAGCAACCCACTGGAGAGGCATTTCCACTTGACAAGGTTTCTGTTTCTTGTTCTATGACTGTAGTGACACACTAATCACAGGGAAATCAGGATGATTCACCATCCTTCATCTCCCCTTTCCCTTCCACCTCCCCTATTTTTTTTGTGTTTTTGTTTGTTTGTTTTCTGTTTTGTTTTCCATTGAATGCTGGAGAAACACCTTGAAGTTTGCAGAGTTTCTTTTCTTGTTCCAGAGAATTCTAATCTGCATGTTTTGCCAGGAGTAAAGCAGTAATCCTCTGCTGGGAATATTGTCCTAAAGCATCGTTCTTCTGGGGGAAGGACGGTAATACTGCAGTTCTAGGATTCATGGTGAAGTCACACAGTTGACCTGACTCCAGTTAAACATTGGACTATAACTGAACTGTAACTGAAGAGTTATTTGAATTTAAGATAACATGCAAAGATAAGCAATCTGTTTAGGCATTTAGTATGGGGGGGGCGGGGAACCAACAACAAGAAAAACCCACTGTTCCCACAGCTTAATGCCATTGTATTCCTGGGAGCAAAAAAAAAAAAAAGTTATCTTCTGCTTTCAACTGTAGGTGCTTCATACTTGCTCTGTCTGTCTCCTAACACTAAGTGTGCTGGATCTTTTTTTCCCATTTTCACTGGAAAACTGAAGAGGAATTGAGTTCTGCTAACTTTCACCCTTCTTGAATTATTTTTTTCTCTTAAAAAAAAATTTAAAAAAAAGACAAANTTTTAACTCTGATCAAGGCAGGAAGCAGAACATTTTCTCTCAGGTTTTGTATTTTTGCAGCCCTGAAAAAAAAAAAAAAAGGAGGGGGGGGGGGGAAAAAGGAAGGAAAAAAAAATGGAAAAATGGGAATTTGAATCCTTTTCAATTTGTCCATGGAATGCCAATGGCTGGGCTTTCTGCACTTGCCCATTGGAGATGCTCTTTTATATTTTAATGCAGTCTGTATATTTCTGGGCTCTGCTTCTAATTATCTCTTAATAAAAATATATTTTATTACAAAAATGGAGGACTTGGGAATAAAAATGATAATTTGAAAATAATGCAAAAAAAAAAAAAAACCTCCCAAGGAAAAGAAAGCTTTGGCAGTGGTAGGGAAAGCTGAGCAGCCCACAGCCTCTGCTGTCTGTCCCATCGCAGCTCATGTAGTGTGTCCACATCATCTTGGGATTGGGTAGTTCTGGGTTTTTTAAAAGGTGGAAAGTTCACAGGGTCCAGTGCAAGAGTCATCAATGAATGAAGCAAAAGTGGGGGTTTTGACCCACCCAAGCTCCCCACATATCCAGTGCTCATCATGCCATGTATGTGGCGGAATACTGGCTCATGGATGTTTATGTTTCAAGGTCAGGAGCAGTTGGTGTCTCCTAAAATTACACTGGACCTTATGGGGCATTACAGGAAGCATAGAAGCCCAAAACTTTGGCCTATGCCTCGTGCTTAGATTTATCCACTTTCTACTTTTGTTTTGTTTTGGTTTTTTGGTTAATTAGGAGTATGTAGCATGTGGTTTTTAATTGTTTTTGTTCTTTCCAATATGAGAATGAGATGTTTTGTTTCATGGTGGGACAATGAAAACTTCATTCTGTAGCTGTTGTTAAGATTGCTAGCTTTCTGCCATGCTTAGTTTTTAAAGTTTGACTATGGATTGCCTACTCCATTTTGTGTATAAAATGCTATATAGTATAATACTGGGGGGTGATACTATATAGTGATGATATATTGTATCAGTCCAAGTTCAGAAATGTGTGGTTGGCCAGTCACAAATAGCTCTGTTTAACCTATAAACTGTACCACCTTTGCAGGTGTGTGTAACTTTCAGATGTATAAGATGTTTACAGATGTGCCCAACATCTAGTCCTCTCCGATGTTCCTGGTTTGATTCTGTTGAGTCTCCCAGCTGCTTGCCAAAAGTTGGAACTGCCTCAGAGCTGGGGCGTTCCTGAGCTTTAAAGTGTTGAACAAACTGGAGGATGGGACTGGAAAAATTAGGGTGGAAGAAATATTCTTCTTTATTGTTATTATTATTTTCAAGAAGTTGAAGGCTAATAGCAAAGTTTCCAGTTTGTTTTACTGGCTTTAAGGCTCTGCTGTGTATTTATTTGCCTTGTGTTGTCACTTGTCGCCTTAAGGGCTGGGTTCCATAAAAAGACCAACCAACCAACCAAACAAAAAAAGGAAAGAAAAGAAAACAAAAGGACAAAAGCAAGCCCTGTTTTGCTTCCCTGGGGTCTGTGCTGTCCTTGTCCTCTGACCCCTGGATCAACTCTTGGGGCTGGTGTGATGCAGAGACAGAACAGCACTAACCCATGCTCTGACCCTGCGCCTTCAGAAAGATCCCAGTCTTGCTGAATAGTTGAGGATGCTCATGTTGACCTAGTCCTATTTGTCTTCTAAATAGCAAAAGAAGTACTAAAAGAAACATGATTCAAGTGATGGGTTGGATGTTTTGTATATTTTTTTTTCCTGATGTTTGTCCCTCCTACTTTGCCTCGCTGCACGTGACCCCTTGCCAGTGGGACCCATGCACAAACACCCTCTGCAACTTCTCTGCTGTACTTCTGACCATCCTCTCTTTATCTGTCTCCGTGGGCTCCATGGCATGTACTCAATGCTAAGCAGTTAGGAAGTCCTCTCTGAGCTCCTGTAGCTCCAGCTCACTGATGCAGGTGGTATTTCTTGGATAGACTATTGCCTAGAGCCAGGCAGGACCATGGAAGAAACTTCCTTGTGCTGTCATATAACTCATCGTGTCACTGTCTGCAGTCCTCCCGAAGTCCTCACACAATTCTTTACTGAGCACTTATTAAAAATATCTTAAGATTTAATCTGTTTTCTGATCATTTCTGTGTAAACTTGCAAAAAAAAAAAAAAGTAACCCTGAAATTGAGCTGTGACTAATTTAGCACATTTAAATAATGCTAAGGTGTTACTGATAAGTCTCATGTCTTGTTTGTTTTTTTTGTTAGATTCAGTATTAGTACTGTAGCGTAAACCAAATAGAGCCTGAGCAGGGGGGGTAGCAACCTCCTCTCCTAGGTCTGCACACGAGAGTGTCTGTGCATGTGGGAGGCGAGGAGTGGGCAGTGCATTTGTGAGCACCTCGCGTGAAGAGAGCAAGTGTATATTTGTGCCACTGTTTTCATTGCACCAAGTTAAGTTTTAAAACAAAACCCCTTAAATACATCTAGTAGCGGAAAGTGGCGCTAAGGGTGAGATCATGATCTATTTTTTTTATTAGCTCTGAAGATACTAATTCAGGTTAAGGCTTCTCTCCCTTCTCTGTTCTCATCATGGCTCCGATGAATCCCTTTCCTCTCCCTTGCCAGGCTGTCTTTTTATTGGAGTAAGGATTCTTGCACAGACAGGGGCTGTTTGCTTCTACTCTGATCTTTCCCTACCACTCATCCTCTTCCAGAAGATCCTGTTGGGTGTCTCTTGTCTGGGGTCTTGTGTAACAGGCTGGAGTGTGTACCACTGGCCGGATCCAGCATGGGTTCTGTTTGCTCTTTGCTGGATCAGTGTCCTTTTCAAGAGATTATTTTAAAGCTGCTTCAAGCTCCTGTCTCCAGTGATTGTGGTTTGGGGACTTTCAGTCTCTCTGCTCCCTCCAACTCCACCTGTTTGGTGGAGTGGCAATGCAATGGCTTTCAACGTTTGCTTGGCATTTGGTTTTGCTTTAAACCCACCTTGGTTATCCATAAAACTTTTCTTCATCACTAGCAATCTCTTGAATCTTTTGTGATGTGAATAGCTCCAGGGCATGGATTCTGTTGCTAACACACTTCAAACTGTTGCCCTTTCTCAACTGTAGATCTAGGTGTTTGCTTTTTGTAGCTGCTGTGAACTTTTTGAAACATGAGGGGATGGGAAACCAATTCTCATTAGGTTCTGAGTATGACAGCTATTTGGTGGCTGGGAGCAGGTGTCAGGGTGAACCTGGCTGGCTGAACTGAAAGGGGAAAAAAAAAAAAGGAGGGGGGGGGGAAGA
>VWZX01003366.1:561072-576079 GCA_013399015.1 Galbula dea | reverse complement strand
GGGGGGGGGGGGGGAAGATGGAAGTTGTCCTCTGTAATTAGCACTTTTCATCATCATGGAAGTGTTGCTGTATCATGATAGCATCCTTTCCAGAAGTGGCCAGTGGGTGACCTTGGGGACATCTGGCATGGAGTGGTGACATTCACAGACATGTTTCAGAACTGTTGGTAGTTTTCCTGTATGTTCAGGTTTTGCTCTTGATTCAGCATTTTCAGTACACTGCTGTGGTGTCCAAAGCTCTCAGGAGTCTCATCCCTAGAAGATTTTTCTGTCTGTAGTGATTTGTTTTTCTTATAGAGGCCGTTTTTCAAAGGAGGTGGTTGAGCTTGGGAGGGGAGAGAACAGGGCTACACCTAATTTAAAGCTGCTACACATTTTCACAGTAGTGCATAAGGCAGGAGGAGGATTAGGGCTGGAGGACCACTAGTGTGCTGAAGAAGCCGAAGTCATTCTAGCTTTGGCCACGAGAGCATTTTTTCCATGCAAAAAAGCACTAGCACAAGCAGGAACCTTGGCTGATGTGAAGGGGCAGAAGGTCTCTTTCTGCTATGCCAGACAGATTGCCTTCTAGATTACAGAGCTTTAGACATTTGCACAATCTGTGTAACGCCACGAGGTAAGGTTTGACTGCCTTGGATCCTATTAGATGTCCTCCAGAGTGGCAGTATCAGTCAGCAGTGGTGATGTCTGGGGACGTACAGGAGAGCTTGGTGGTGGCCTTGCGTTGGAGGCGTTCTTATGGGGGCTTGGGCCACTCGCTGTCCTGGGACAGGGCAAAAATCACACCTGTGCTCTCACCAAGTGATGCTGAGCTGGATTTATCTTGACTGTTATCAGAAGGCTTCATATAGCACGTCTAGAGCTCTAAAGCCATTTTGTAAGATAGCAGTGTCCCTTTTCTACAGCCTTACTAATGAGTAGTGTGTCTCTAAAAAGAAGAAAAACAAAAGTTCATTTCTTTCTGTGGTATGAAACTTGTGTATTGCAAACATATGAACATTTAGCAAAAACACAACTTACAGTTTTCTTTAAAAAAAAAAAAAAAAAAAACAACCCACAAAAAAAACCCTGTCTGCTTTCCATACAGTCTTTCCTCAGGTGCTAAATAAGGGTTCAAAAAATGGATACTGCTTTAGGAGTTTCTGCTTTATTCTTAAAATACAGATTTTTTTTTTTGCCTAGGTGTTGTAAAGATACTTTTAACAAGTTCTTTTTTTTAATGTAAATAAGATTGCATCTTTTTTTTTCATCTCCTTTTTGTCTATATTTAATAGTCTAATTTTCATGTTATCCTTTTGAGAAGGACCCTTCTATGACCTTCATTGAAGACATTTCATTAAGTGTTGCTGCATTTAAGAACGAATCTACAACTGTTCATTGTCTTGGATTAATGCTGCTGCTGCTATAATTAACCCTGAAAATCGAGAATGTGTGATGCACTTTTTTTTACATGACCATGTAGTTCCTCTGTGGATAGCTGAACCCTCCTGTAACACAGCCACTGACTGCAGGTAGCATAGGGGTGGGGGAACAGGTGTAGGAGAGGGCGGACCTGATTTTGGTGCTGACCTACGGGGAATTTCTATGCAAATGCAAGCAAAGAAGAACTCTTAACTTGAGAGAACACTGTGCTGGTTTTGTTGTTGGTTTTTTTTCCTTCTCTTTTTCTTAAGCTGCTATTGGAAGGGTAGCGCAAATCCTTGAGGTTTTCAACTTCTCCTTCCTTGATGACTGGTGGTGCTCGAAAGATGCCTGAGTAACTTTTAAGTTGGAAGAATCTCAGTCAGCTATTGTCTCATCTCTGGTTTTAGTATTTTTGTTTTCTGTTTGAATCTGTCTGTGGAAGGAAATTGCTCATCTCTGCAAAAAAGACCTTTTTAATGCTGTTGCTCAATGTGAAGTTAACCAGCAGTTTTACAGATTGCATGGCCTCCTTCCTGCCCATGCCTCTGGCGCTATGGAGTCACAGGCTCCTTCTCCAGCTGCCCTTGGGTGCACGGAGTAGATTGATGGTGGAGTTGGATGTTTTCTGAGGAAAAAAGTGAGGCCAAGCCATGGACTCAGCCAAAACCTGATGGCTGAGGTGTGAAAGCCTGTGGTCTGGAGAGTAGTGGAAGGAGGTCTTACTGCATTAAGGTGCTGACACAGGGCATGGGTGGATGTAGAACATCTTATCTTTATGGGTCACACTCGGACCACCACAGAGGGGTGTGTATCATGAAGGAGGAAGCTTTGGAGGGAACACATGACTTACTTGACTATTTATAGAAGATCCTTTAGGAAAATCAAGGACCTCTGTAAAGTGAGGGAAGAGGAAGGAAGGTCTAAAGTCATGTAAGAGAAAACGCTTCAGGATTACACCTGTCTGGAAAATAGTATATAAATACCATGGGCCATAACTCTTGGCCTGTGTAATGAGTTTACCAAGTACCAACCTTTTTGGTTTTTTTAGCCAGCGTTTGCTCTTTTACACACGACTGTGTGTGTACATCTGACTAAATGTGCCTTGCATGTGTGCGTAGTCTTTCTGAAGAGAGTTTGTGGTGGTGTGTCAGGTGCTGGCTGTGGTGTGGCCTGGCTGGGTGCCTGACTGGCAGCACAATGCACATGGCCCATTGGTGGTCCAGGGTTCAGCACTGTCCCAGGGACCCATTGGATCAGATCATGACTTGGACTTGAGCCTGAGTAGTGGCTGTCTTACAGTTTGGGGATGATGTCCTGTGGGGTGGCACCTTTCCTTTCCTAACATAAGCTGGTTTTTATGACTTTGAAGGGGAGGGCAGGGGGAAAAGAAAGAAGCTGCTTTGCTGTTATCCTGCGGAAAAAACCAAGCTTTGCCACACTTTGCCTGCAAAGCCAAAACAAGGGGAGATCTGGAACCAGCTTTGCTCTGGAGTTCGGGCTTTCTGTGGCACTGGAGATCCCGTTACCCTAGGACTTACTCCCTTCCAGGTTGTGGTTCTTGTTACTGTGGGATTTATTCAGGTTTTTTTGTAAAGGAGAAGTAAACATGCCTTGCTTGAAGTTAAAGGAATAGAAATGCTTATGTTTGCAGTTAGTGACTCAGAGTATGAATCTGTGCAATTCTTGTTCCTTCATCTCTCTTCTGACTTAACTCGCCTCAATGTGTGATTTCTGTCCCAAGTCTTTCTGTACTTCTGCCACTTGTAAATGTGAAAGCTTGCTTGCGTTATTTTTCAGAAATGCATTTTGCACACTCGGGTTTCACTGAAGCTCCATGAAAAGGTTAGTCTGAAGCAGATGAATAAAGCTATGCACATGTTTTGAAAGTTTAATTTGTGTCTCATTACCAGAAGTGACTTATCTGCCCTCTTTTGCATTCCTGTGCTGTCATTGCCTGCATTATCTTCACCATCTTGGAGGGTATGATATAAGGTGACAGTTCTTTGCTGACAGCTGTAGCAGAAAACTGGCACGTCTTGATTTTATTAGTAGCCTGTCTCTCTCCTTTGCTTTTTCTGTATCTTTCTGTATAGCTATATAAATATATATATTATTTTTTTATTTTAAAGAGCCTACTTTAGTAATTGAATTGGAGGGAGCATGCTGGCTTGTGTTTCAGATACACTTCATCCTGTCAGATGAATGAGTGCCCTTTTGTTTTCTGGTCAAGAGTGTGGCAGTGGTACCTGCCAGTGTCCCACTGGGAGCATTGGCAGCAGTGGGGACAGGGAGCAGCTTCAAGGAGGGGATGGAGATGCATTTGCTGCACTGCAGCCTGGTGGTGTGGGCAAACTTGAGGCTTCTAATGACAAAATTAGCTGAAGAGAAACCCTACCACTGTGTATTCCGGCTGTGAGGTGTGAGGGACAGGCTTCCTCGCTGTGGTCCATGGCCCGCTGGGGCAGAGGGTGGGCTCCTGCTCAGTCTCTGGGGTGAGAGCTTTGTTTTGGTTTTGTGAGTTGGGTGCATTGAGTTGCAGATCCCACGTTTGGAAACTTGTTACTTGGCCTGGAGCTTTTGTTCAGGAGGGTTGGGATGTTGTGACAGGAGAAGGACCCTAACTGCTTTCTCCTTGTGTTCCCTTTGCCATGGCAAAAACTCATACTAACTTGACAGCTTTTTTTCGTACAGAACAGGGCTGCTTTTTTATTGACCATCACACGTGTACTTACTTACACAACTTTAGTGGCTTGTGAGCCTCTGAAGGTCCTCGACCTGTTTACTTCAGGGGACAGATGCCCCTCTCTCCCCTTCCCCTGAATATTTCAGTGTTAAGGGCAGTGCGAGACACAACCACATGCTTCGACTGCGCGCTGTGTGGGAGAGGTCCCTCCAGGCTGAGCTGCCGGAGCTACCTCCTCTGCTGCCTCCCCTCCCACCCCTGTGTTGCTAAGTTCTCATTTCTTTCGATTTCCTGGTGTTTATGAAAATCACCGTGAGGGGTTGTGCTCTACCCACCCAGGAGCTGAATTACCTCTGACCCATGGAGAGGGGCAGCCCCTCTTTGTCGTTGATGTTGTAGTGAGTGACCACACGAATCAGTACAGATAGTTGTCATTTCCTTCCCTTCCCCCCTCCCTGGTAATTCCAATTAGGTTAATGCACTCTGTGTGCCCAGCTGGAAAAGCATAGGCATCTTCCTGGTCGTGAGAGGGTGGCTAGAAGAGTTAGTATAATACCTGCTGTAGCTATGTCTGGCGCAGCCCCTTGTGTTGGTTTGGGTGATGTCACGGACTGTAAGGATAGCTAATGTCCATGAGCTGTAATGGCATGATGTATCTTTACCAATGATGTCATACTTCACACTAAATGTTTAAAAAAAAAAAATAGAGATACCTGAAAATTTTGTTTATTCTGCACCGACAGGTCTTCAAAGTTTATCCAAATTTTATTATTTTATCAGGAAAAAAAAATTGTGTAGATCAATTACGTTAAGACAAACAATAAGTGATGTAAATTGTTGAATAAAGATTTTAAAGTTTGTGGCTGTCTCTGTCACTTTCTTTTTTGCAATCTCAGGGAACATCCCTTGGCTCTGGGGATGACATGTGGCTGGCAACTCAGCTTTGAGTCTCTCAGACCTGGCAGCGCTGGCTACAAAGTCTATGAGCAGCATGGCACAGGTGTCTGTGGGTGCCCAGGGGTCGCAGAGTATCATGACAAGGAAAGGGGAGGGCAGGGAGGAAGAGAACCCCGCAGAGCTGCAGTGACCAAGGGTTTGGCTGCTGTGCTGTGTGTGCAAAACAATCAGGGGATGAACTTGATTTGATGTGAAGCCCACTGGGCTCCAGTCCTGCAGGGAAGATAATTGTCCCTGCTACGGGGATGGGGATGTGAGGCTTCAGTCTAAACACACAACAGCAAACACCCACCAAGCTGGTTTATCTTTTTCTTTCAGTCATATTTATTGGCAATTTGTGGCATTTGGTACCGTTTGGGAGTGTTGTTCCATAAGCAGTTGCAGTACAAGAAGGGGTGGTTATTTTGGAGGGGAAGAATTAGCACCAAAAGGGAGCTGGTGAGCTTTGGAAACCTTGCAGATTTGTACTGGAAAGTAGGGAGCTACTGCTGGACACGCCTGATGGATTGGATTTGGGAGGTCTGGGCATGTGAACCCCACTCTCTCCAGTGCTTGTAGTCTCCTCCATGGTGGTCAGCCTCCAAGACGTACTGGTAGCCACGGTACCCAGGATACTGGTAGCAAACCCAGCTGGAAGAAAAGGAGTTGTCAGAGAGCCGTGAGCAGGACAAGAGTTAAGTAAAGGGGAACAAGAGGTAAGTAAGAGGGTAATGGAATGTTCCCCTCCAGCTTTGGTAGCCCAGTGGTGGCAGCAGTTTGTCCCTGCTGCCTGTGGCCCTTTGCCCATCACTTACGCGCCACACTGGATCTTCATGGAGCCCACTTCATTGTTGGCCCACCCCATGGCCTGCAGTGAGGGGTAGTCATCACTGATCTCCCACTGACGGCCAATGAAGTTGTCTTTCTCAAAGACAGTGATCTTGGATTCCTTGTGATTCTGGGGGAAAAGAGGAGAGAGTGAGGGGGAGGCAGCGTTCCCTGCCTGGTATGGGTGGGGATGGCACAGCAATGTTCCTCTTTATAGCTTTGCTCAGAGGGTTTCCTGGAGAGAGAATGTTCAGCCCCTGGGCTGTTTGTTTTGGGGTTTTTTGGGGATGGGGGGCTGCTTTTCCCAAATCTTAGTCCTGTGGAGGTGCTCAGTAGGGTGGTGCTAGGACAAGGCAGGGGTTGGCCTGGGATGTGTCAGTGACAGCTATGCCACAGCTCCTGCCTCAGGCTGGCTGTCCTTCTGGCCCAGAAGTTCCTTAAAAGTTTTAGAATACCAGACAGAAAGAGCAGATCCTGATGAGCAGAGGAGCTGAGCCCACCCTGAGGAGCTTCTGTCACCCACAGAGCCCCTGACATAGCTGTGTTTGCTCTTCCTAACTTCATTCCCTTGGCCTGCTGCTGTTGCCTGAGACATTGTAATTGGTTCAGAGACTGAAGAGCTCCGTGAACACTCACAGCTGAGCAGACGGGGCGGAAGGACATCAGGCGCTCGATGTGGTAAGCGTTGCTGCCACTCCAGGCGTCCCAGCGTGGGTATTCTCCCCTCTCCAGGATGAACTGCTGCCCGCAGAAGCCAGTGTGCTCGTAACCAACCCAGCTGCAAAAACAGAGAAAGCACTGCCAGGGCTTCCTGTGGCATCTCTGTGCCTCCTGCTTGGGCCTGGCACTGGGGCACAGATGTAGGTGTGAGGAGGCGGCTGAGGACTAGCCTCTGCCCACAAAGCAGGAGGAGAGAAGCAGTGCTGGATGTGGGCAGAGAACCCAGGGAGCAAGTAACCACGTCTGGTGCCTGGGAGGCTGTCTACATGGCAGCACCAGCATCCCCCAGCTGCAGTAGGTGGTGGGATCCCTCCCTCAAAGCAGCCCAGCCTGTGAGGGTGGGTCGCTTTTGCCGAACTGGTCTGGGGTTATTTACTCAGACTGGCATTGCATTAGGATGCCACAGAACACCTCGCCTGCCCTTCTCTTCCAAAGGCCTCATTTCTTGTTTCCCAGTCACAGCCTGGCACATCTGGAAAGACTTGAATTCGTAATGGCCAAACCAGGCAGAACCCATCTAGCTCTGGGCAAGGCAGTGAGCTGTTGCCTTTCCCTTTCTGGGTCTCCTCTTCACCACAAACAGGAGGTAAGAGGGATGTCTCCACCCTGCAGGACATATTTTGCAAGTCCTGGTGCTGCCCATACCAGAGAGAGCTTGCCTGTCTCCAGGGTGGGGACCTCTCCTGGACATATACCCTTAATAAGGACAGGACGGGACAGCCACAGCTGCATGGAGAGGCAGAGGTTGGGCTAGAGACTGGAAGGTGAATGGCACAGGCTATGCAGCCCACAGTCCCCCTATTTATGGGGTACACCAGGTGCTGAGAGGCTCTCTGAGCTGAGGGGGCCAAGAGCCTCTTCCCACTGACCCAAACTGAGCCCCGCTTCCCTCTCCTGCAGTCAGCCTCCCCCTGTGCAAGGTGACCAGCCTGATTAGGAACACGTCAACAGGAGCAGTGAGCTTATTATGGTGTGAGCACGCATGCCGCTGTAATCCAATTAGCATTAGAAATCCTAAATATAGCAGCGCAAATCTATCTCATCTGCTTCCCCAGCCCCAGCGGGATATTTGCTATGGGCACTGCTCCCTACACACAGCATCTCAAAGCAGCTCAGAAGGTGCCTTGACTATGCAAGGGATGATTCCCATGTGCAAGGAGAAGCTCAGCTCTCTTCCCTACCCCTATCAGTGACTGGGAGCTGCAGGGAAAGCATGGGGCAGAGAAAGGTTGGGCCCTGCAGCAAGAAAGGTGAATCTCTAAGCACAGTGCTTCATGGGGTTACACAGGTGGAGGGGGCTGCTCCTAGGTTGTGGGAGGCAGTTTTGGATGATGCCAAAGGCATTGCCGCTGTCCTCTGGCCCTCTGTCTGGGTCGGTGTGGCCCAGAGCTGGCTACTCTACCGTGGCAATGTGAGATCCTCCATGCCTGGCTTCCCTCAGCTGAGCAGAGCGAGGACAGCCAGTCCTGTTCCATGTTCTGGACCCCTCTCCCAGCCAGCCCGTCTGGGAAAGCATCCCTGCTGCTGGCAGCTGGGTACTCACGCGCCACACTCCACCTTCAAGGAGCGGATGTTGTCGAAGCCACACTCCATGATGTTTGGACAGGCCGAAGTGAACTCCATCCTCTTGCCTTGGAAGTTTTCTTGGTCATACACGGTGATCTGGAATGGAGAGCGAGCAGCCGAATTAGGAACTGCCTGGCAGTGGCCCCAGGCGATTTGGCGCCCCTTCGAGACGGAGGGTCACACTCCGTCCGGGGAAGAGCTGCCAGAGGCTGCACCGGGCACCCCTTTGGGCTGGGACGCAGCCCCACACGCCTCGCCCGTCCCTGCACTGCTGGCCCCACGGCGCCCTGCCTTGGTGTCGAGAGAGCCGCATGTTGGCCCCTGCTCCGCTCTCCTGCTCACCCCTGCAGAGATCAGTTCCCGGGGCAGCGGTGCCGTCTGGAGAGAGGAGCGGAGCCGTTCTGGGACGGGTGGGTGGCAGGGCTGTGGCTGGCGGTTCTCCCGGCCTCTGCTCCGAACGCTCTAGGGCAAAGAGGATTAACGGGGGAAAGGGCGAGGGGGAACTCCCCAGGGGGCTGCGGCTGATGCTCTGCTCTCCCGCGGTAGCTCCAGACTTCGGCAGGGAACATCTTGATCACACGCACTCTCCCTCTCAGCTCCCTCCTCAAACTATGTCCCTGCAGCTGTTGCCAGAGCCGCCAGGTCTGCTCCCCACCTTGCTCTGCCATGCCCACTGCCCCCTTTGCAGCCCTCATGCCTGCCACTGCCCGCCTTGCCCGACCGCCTGTACCGACGGGAGGGTGAATAACAGCACATGGCTTTCAGGGACTACTGTAACTGCCTGGCACAGGCCGCCTGGTACAAGCAGGGCATGGCTGGGTCAGGGTGCTGCAAAGAAGCTCGTGAAAAACACCCAGGAGGTGTTTGAGCAGGCAGGAGGCACGTACCCATGGGCGGAGAACAGGAGTGCCTTGCTTCCTGTGCTCCCCTGCTACCTCAATGCCTGCTGTGCAGCCTTCCTGGCCCTGGAGGACTGGCTTTTCCCCTCTCCCTGTCTCTGGTCTGCGCAAAGGGAAAGTTGAGACGCAGGGGATGCGAGGACATACCTTCCATGGGCCCATGGGGACAGGCAAAGGGTTTGTCTGAGCCATCTTTTCAGCTGCAACAGTCTAGAGAAGGAAGGAAAAGCTGTTTGTACTGTCCTGTGCCCCCGGGCATCCCTGCTGCCTGCTTGTAGGGCGGGGGTACAGTTCTGTGCCTGCTGCCCTGCTGCTGGGGATAAGCCACACCAGTCACAGCAAGACCCTCTTGCTAGCTGCAGGATGGGGTGGGGGCACAGCAGGTACTCCAGAGCACATCTAAAACAGAGTGCTCCCTTCTGACCACCATGGTGCTCCTTCCCTCCTCCCAGCCATGGCATGCAGCCCGTAGCACCCAGCTCCCCTTTAGAATTCCCCAAGGCCAAGCCATTGCAAGGAAAACCACACCTGAGCTACAGTAGGAAACTACAACAAGGTGACATAGGCTGCCCCATGCCTGATGGTGTTCAGCAGACCCACCTGCTGCCCTCTCCCTGCCCTGGCACCCTGGCTATGCTTCCTCTGGGAGCCACAGTGGACTCACATGGATGGCCCCACCTAATGGTGGGAGATGCCAACCAGCGTGCCATGCTGTGGGCTGAGGCCAAGTGAGTGCCAGGAGGGGGATGCCCCACAGAAGAGCTCTCAGCCACCCCGGCTGCCAGTGGGGACATGTGAGCCTGTCTTTTGTCATGGGAAATGGCAACAGTCCCTCTGGGTGTCTTTTGCCAGCAGGCAGGAGGAAGGGTGTCTGCCTGGCCAGCCAGTGGCAGGGGTGAGCAGGGGGCAAGGTGGGAGAGGTGCGAATCGGTCCCAGGACTCACCTAGCTCAGGCGGTTACTGCTGCTTCGCCCATGTAATGTTTGCCTACTTCAGCGGCTCAGCTTTTATAGGGTGCTGCTGGCCGGGAGCCGGTGCCAGCGTTTGCAGAGCCGTCAGCACAATGCTTGCTCTGGCATTGTCCTGCTGATCCCTGGAGATTTCAGCTGCTCATCCCCATGGTCTGAGCCACATTCTTAGGAAAAAAGAAAAAAAAAATGATAATAATAAAAAAAATAATCGGGACGGCTGTTTGCACAGATAATCTTGGGCCCAAGTGACTCAACAGTTTGACTGCTCTGGCATTTTCCAGGGGCAATGCACCGTGCTGTCACGGGGTGAGCACGGGGGTGGCATGGCCCTGGCACTGCTTGGAGAGGTGGGGATGGCACAGTACCCTCTGGGTGAGACCTTGCGAGTGGGGGGCTTGGTGGGGTGTCTGTCAGGCGCTGCCATTGCCCTGCTCTGCTGGCCATGGCAGGCCCCTATCTCCATGTCAGTGTAGATGCTATCATCCCACTGTGGCCCCATGGTGGACAAGTGAGGCTGTGAGGCTGCTTCTCCCTCTCTGCTCAGTGGGAGATGGTGTGGGGCTTCCACCATGGCCCCATGGCCACACCAAGCTCCACTGTGCTGCTGCTGCTCTGGCCTCATGCCTGGAGGGAGCCGCCATGGGCCTGGGAGGCTTCTCAGGCCTGCAGTAACCATGGCAACGAGGCACCTATAGGCCTTAGGCCTTGCAGTAACCACGGCAACGAGGTCCTGCTTCCCTCTTTCCCTGCAGTATGGTTCCCCCAGGGTGGGGTGCAGGCCCCGGGATGCCATGGCAGGTGCTGCAGGTCCTGGGTGCCATGGCGGGTGCAGGCCCTGGGGCCATTGGGGGTCACGAGGCGAGAGCGGCAGCGTGGGCTGCTGCCTCAGCGCATGGCTGCCAGCACAATGCGCCCACCGCGTCTGACTGACCCTTTTGTCTCTCTGCTGGGCAGCCATCACAAAACAAAGCGCCCTGTCAGCTCTGCCTGCGGCAAGGCCTGGCGTCAGGCCCAGGGGACCCTGGCGGGGCCGTATTGCAGGGATGGCACCAGCCCAGACCAACCCCAGGGTTTCCAGTAGGGTCCTGGGTGATCCAGGGCTCCTCCATGGTGGGGGGAAGCCAGGGCTTGTGGGGGTGCTTCCTCTTGCTGGCTGCTGCCATGCACTACACCAGAGCCTGGGCACTGTGAGGCGGCAGGAAAGGGGTCGGTGAGACTGTGAGGATCACTGGGAAGCAGAACTGTGGGGCTGCACCCTTGAGGCTGGATACTGGCTCCCCAGGCATGCTGGCTGACTGTACCACCACGTTCCACACAACATGGAGTCAGGGAAATGGAAGAGAAGGGCCACCTGCCCTCTGCAAGGGTTCCAAAACATGGGGCTGGTGGTGAGAACAGTCCTGCAATGCGCCCAGGCATCCTCCCTGTGCACCTTGCCATGTGGACCCCTAGCTGTGAGGGGGAGGCCAGGCTGCAGCTTGTTCCCTGGCACCCTCCATACCCTTGTCCATACCCTGCCCATGGCTTTGGCCACCCAGGCAGTGGGGAGGCTTTGCCAGGAGCTTAGTGCCGCTAGAGGGAGAGCTCACCCTGAGCAGGGCTCATGTGAAGGTATGGCACCACACACCCCAATACACCCCACACAGGCATCCAGCTCCCCTCACTAAGGGAAAACCCTGGCTCTGACTGCAAACGGTCCCAGGGCAAAGCCCAGGGCTGGCAGCCACGCCAGGCCAGGTGCACGGTGGGGAAAAAGGCCCAACTATCCTTTCCGCATGGGGCATGGGCAGGAACAGATCACTCTTGGCAGAAAGCAAGCTCAAGATTCCACCGGCTCCCCAAATGCTCTCCCAGCTCATGCTGAGCATTGCTGGCAGGACAGGTCCTCCCCCACGAGGATTTGGGGCGATACTGTCTAGTACCCTGGGAGCCACCACTTTGACCATGCTGGCAGATCCATGGGCTGTCCAGAACAACTGTTTTATCTAGATCCCAGTAACTATAAAAAAGAAGTGACCTATTTAGGAAAACCTGCGGTGCTGAGGAACAGATCCTTTCCCTCCCAGCCCAGCTCTGGGCCCTTGCTGCTTTGGCCAGTCATCAGCACCTGCCAGGGTCACCACAAAACACCACAGCCACCAGAGCTCTGTACCACTTCTCCCTAGAAGGCTGTGGGCAACACAGAGACTTTCCTTGGGCATGGATTTTCCTCATGCCTGTGAAATGTCATACTGGGGCAGAGCTGCTCAGGGCAGCCAATGCCCAGAAGAGGTGCTTGGCAAGGTTGGATGCGATCCTGTGGGCATGGGCACTTGTCTGCCTTGCTGAGAAACATGGAGGTGTTTAGCCCTGGGGAGGTGGCAGGAGGCTGGCCTCGCTGGTTAGCTGCTTGTGGCAGGGCTGTGTGAGACACCACGAACTGTACAGTGTCCCATGGCTTGGTGATTCCAACTGGCATCAGCCCTGCTGCTGCCTGCCCAGCGTGATAAGAAGGCAGGAGCTGCCACAGGCTGTAACCAGCTGTTCACTCTCCTGTGTCAGGCAGGCAGGGCGGAGGTACAGTCACACAAAATATCCCCTTGCCACCACAGACAAAAAACTGGCTGGCAGCTGAGTCAAGGCATGGCTTCTTCTCCAGCTCACCCATCCCTGTCCCAGCTCTCTAGAAGGCTGCAGCTCCCTGCGCTGGGTGCTATGTGCCTTGGGCAAAGGAAAGTGTGACAAAAGCAGGCAGCTGTGCTTGCTGCCACTGTCCTCTACCCCTGCAACGGCTGCATCTCCTCCACTGCCTTGTCCCTCAGCCCAGTGTGAAGCCCCTTGCACGGTTGCCAACTTGTTCTTGCCATGTTCCTGCAGACGGGTGCTATTCTGCTGCCACATTGTGGCTGTTTCCTGGTCATGTGCTATAGGATGAAACTGCACCTGGCCTTACCACCGCGAGGAAACAAGGCTTGTGACACCCAGGCAAGTGCGTCCCAAGACGGTGGGAGAATCTGGTGAGATTCCCACGGCTCATGGGGGCGATGCTCGCTGCTGCAGAGATGCTTTGTGTCCTTTCCCCCATGTGTGGCAAGGCTTGGCCTCCAGCACTGCTGCTCACCTTGTTGAGGCTGTAGTTGCACGAGTCCCTCTTGCCCTGTCACAATCATTGCAGGAGAGCCAGGACCACGCAGCTCAGCCCAGCTCAGTCTCTGATGGACAGCAGCAGGGTTTTGGAGTGAGTGCTCTGGGGTTCCCTAGGGCAGGGCAGGAATCGTGGGAGGTGGCAGGGATGGTGTCTTGGTGCCTGTCCCAGTAGGTCCTTCTGTCCGTAGGATCATAGAATCGTTTTGGTTGGAAGAGATTGAGCTTTCTAGCAGAGATGAAGCACTCCCTGAAAAGTGCTTTTGGAAAGACATCGTGGATCTGGGGGCTCTGTGCCTCGTAGCCATGCTCCAGCTTCCTCAAGCTGTTGGTCCACCCACATCCTCCAAAGGGCTCAGAGGTGGCCCAGCTGCTCCCACATCTGATGACAAGGGAGGTTGTCCAGCACAGAGACTGCAGGGCTTGTCCTGAAAGCATCTGTCCTAGGGCAGCCACTGCTGGCCTTCACACTCAGCATCACTGCGACGGGTGGTCTGCAGGGTTTTAGCTGTATCTGACCAACCCTGACATGACATCCTAAAGCTGAACATGAGCGGAAGGGATGTAACAAAGGCTCTGCAGCTGTCACTGCTGAGAGATGCTCATTGCTAATCACTTGCTGTCTCCTGGCCAAGGCAGCCAGGCACTGTCCTGAACTGTCTTATTCCTGCAGGCCTGGAGATAGGCACTGTGGGGAAAAGCATAGGGAGCTCCACCACATCCTGTGTCCGGTTCTGGAGTTCTCAGAGCAAGGACAGGAACCTGTTGGACTGGGTCCAAAGGAGGCCACAGAAATGACCAGAGGGCTGTAACACCGCTGCTGTTAGGACAGGCTGAGAGAGTTTGGGTTGTTCAACCTGCAGAAGGCTCCAGGGAGATGTCATTGCAGCCTTTCAGTTCCTAAAGGGGTCTATAAGAAATGTGGGGACAGACTATAAAGCAGGGCTTGTGATGACAGGACAAAGGGGTGATGGTTTTCAACTAAAAATTGAGAGATTTAGACTAGACATAAGGAAGACATTTTTTATGCTGAGGGTCATGAGACACCGGCCTAGGTTGTCTAGAGAGGTCATAAATGGCCCATCTCTGGAACCGTTCCAGGTCGGGTTGGACAGGACTGTGAGCAACATGATCTATCTGAAGATGTCCCTGCTCACTGCAGTGGGATTGGACTAGATGACCTTTAAAAGTCCCTTCCAACCCAAACCATTCTATGGTTCTATGATTCCTCAGGCTCAGCCCAGACAGCTACAAGTTGGGACCAGCCATGCTGCTCCATCAATGCTCCCTATGATGGGTCAGTTGCTGGTCTTGACCAGATCCTTCCGAAAATGGGAACCCCAAGAGAGTGTGTGTGTGCCTCTACGTGCGTGCATGCGTGCGTGTCACAGGGTATGGACAGGAGTGTGTGTGCGTCACAGCTGTGTCAGGGGAGTCTTCCTTGCTGTGTGCAGACTGGGGGGTGTGTGTGTGTGTGGGTGTGTGTGTAGGTGTGTGTGTGTATGAGCACGCTGTCTTGTGTATCTGCATGTGTGCACCACCTGTGCAAAATCGGATGTGCATGTGCTCCAGAGTGTACAGCAGAATGTGGGCGTGTGTGCACCCCGCTTTATGAGCAGGGATGGGTGTCGCAGGGTGCACCCTGGGTCTGTGTGCACTGAGGGGGTGTGTGCACCCGGCCCCGTGTGCGCACCCACAGTGTGTATATTCGGGGTGTGTGTTGCGGCACCCGGCGGGTGCCAGTGCGCAGTGGTGCTGCTTATCGCAGCACCTGGTCCGTATCGTTCCTTTCCTTTCCGTTCCGTTCTATACCCTCTTGTTCCGCGCACTACCGGGCCGTGCAGAGCGGCGCGCGCAGAGCCGGTAGTACCCGCCCC